>JANUYF010000003.1:87593050-87678050 GCA_026167975.1 Phrynosoma blainvillii | reverse complement strand
ATCCTTCCAGGCGCAACTTGAGAGTAAATAAAGACCAAATCAGGTAATGACTTTATAAAGGGCTAAAGAATGTCCAAATGGGAATCAAGCTTGACAACGCCGGTCCAAAACACACTGCAGAAATAATCCAGTTTGAGACCTCTTTAACCGCCCTGGCTCAATGCTAAGGAATCCTGGGAACTGTAGTTTTGTGAGACATTTAACCTTCTCTGTCAGAGAACTCTGGTGCCACAATAAACAACAAACTGGATTATTTCTGTAGTGTGTTGGACTTCAGTGCTAGGGAAACAGGGGAATTGTAATTTATTGTGGCGCCAGGGCTGTGTGACAGAGAAAGCTCAACATTTCACAAAATTACAGCTCCCCAGAATTCCCTAGCACTGAGCCAGGGCGGTTAAAGCGGTCTCAAACTGGATTATTTCTGTAGTGTGTTGGACTTCAGTGCTAGGGAAACAGGGGAATTGTAATTTATTGTGGCGCCAGGGCTCTGTGACAGAGAAAGCTCAACATTTCACAAAATTACAGATCCCCAGAATTCCCTAGCGCTGAGCCAGGGCGGTTAAAGCGGTCTCAAAGTGGATTATTTCTGTAGTGTGTTTCGGACCCTTCCTCATTCAAAGACCTGCCCCAGACAGGCTTTTCCTCCGTCCCTCCTTGACCTTGTGCTTCTCTTCTTCTTCTTCTTCTTTTTATTCTTCTTCCCTCCCCACCTTCTTTCTCCTACCCCCCCCCAAAAAAAACCCCCTCCCTCCCTCCCTCCTTCCTCCCAGGTCAAAGTCTGGTTCCAGAACCGTCGCACCAAGCAGAAGAAGGACCAAGGCAAGGACTCGGAGCTGAAGTCGGTGGTCTCCGAGACGGCGGCCACTTGCAGCGTCCTGAGGCTCCTGGAGCAAGGCCGCCTGCTCTCTCCTCCGGGGCTCCCGGGGCTCCTGCCTCCCTGCGCCGCCTCCACCGCCCTGGGCCCGGCCTTGAGGGCCCCCAGCCTGGGCTCCGGAGGCTCCGGCTCCTCGGGGGGATGCTCCCCGCACCAGACCCCCGTCGGCACCGGCGCCGCCGCCGCCGCAGCCGCCGCAGCAGCCGTAGTGGCCGCAGCCGCCGCCGCCGCCGCAGCCTCAGGCCCAGGCCCAGGCCCAGGCTCGGCCCCCGGGGCCCCGGTCCACCCGTCTCCCCCCGGGAGCCACCACAACCTCTTCGGCCTCCCCGTGCCCTCCGCCCTGCTGGGCTCCGTGGGCGGGCGCCTCTCCTCGGGGCCCTTGGCCATGGCCGGCTCCCTGGCAGGGAACCTGCAGGAACTCTCCGCCCGCTACCTGAGCTCCTCCGCCTTCGAGCCCTACTGCCGGACCGCCAGCAAAGAAGGCGCGGAGAAAAAGGCCCTGGACTGACGGACGGACCGACGGGCCTCCCGCGGCACCGGCCCTATTTATAGAGTCACCTCTTCGTGGCCATTATTTATGGAAGATCCAACAGTGAGTTAGTGAGAGGACCCCCAAGACCCTCGCAGCCCACCGCTCCTTCCCTCTCACACGCAGCCCTCGCCGCCTTCTCCTTCCTCCTCCTCCATTTCTTCCTTTTTCTATTCTTCTTCTCCTCTTCTCCTTCTCCTTCTTCCTCCTCTTCTTCTCCTTCTTCCCTCACCAATTCCTCCTTCCTCTCCTCCTCCTCCTCCTCCATTTCTTCCTTTCCCTCCTCTTCTTCTCCTTCTTCCTTCACAACCTTCTCCTTCCTCTCCTCCTCCTCCATTTCTTCCTTTTTCTATTCTTCTTCTCCTTTTCTCCTTCTCCTTCTTCCTCCTCTTCTTCTCCTTCTTCCCTCACCAATTCCTCCTTCCTCTCCTCCTCCTCCTCCTCCATTTCTTCCGTTCCCTCCTCTTCTTCTCCTTCTTCCTTCACAACCTTCTCCTTCCTCTCCTCCTCCTCCATTTCTTCCTTTTTCTATTCTTCTTCTCCTCTTCTCCTTCTCCCTCCTCTTCTTCTCCTTCTTCCATCACCACCACCTCCTCCTCCTCCTCCTCCTCCTCCATTTCTTCCTTTTCCTCTTCTCCTTCTCCCTTTTTCTATTCTTCTTCTCCTCTCCTCCTCCTCCTCCTTCTTCTTCTCCCTCCTCCTCTTCTTCTCCTTCTTCCTTCACCACCTCCTCCTTCCTCTTCTCCTCCTCCATTTCTTCCTTTTCCTCTTCTCCTTCTCCTTCTCCTCCTCCTCTTCTTCTTCCTCCTCCTCTTCTTCTCCTTCTTCTTTCATCACCTCCTCCTTCCTCTTCTCCTCCTCCATTTCTTCCTTTACCTCCTACCCCTCTCCCTCCTCCTCCTCCTCCTCCTCCTCTTCTTCTTCCTCTTCTTCTTCCTTCAGTCCTCCTCCTCCTCCTCCTCCTCCTCCTCCTCCTCCTCCTCCTCCTCTTTTTCTTCATCCCTTCCTTCCTCTCCTCCTCCACACCACGTTGCCTCCTGTTGAGCTGCATCCACATTGTCCAAACAACCCGGCTTGCCACCACTTTCAACTGCCACGGTTCCGTGCTATGGAATTCTGGGATTTGTCGTTTATCGTGGCATTTGTTTCAACATACATTCGCGACCCTGTATATGTAAGTGGAGTCCAGTGCAGGAACCAAAGTGGAGTGTAGACTGTTCCTACAACGTTTATAATTGTTTCCAGTTATTATAAATGATAGGATGGTGATGTGACCAAAGTGGCGTAAAGAACTTTCCTACAAAGTGGCATATAGGCGTTCCTACAACGTTTATAACGGTTTCAAGTTATTATAAATGATAGGATGGTTGTGTGACCAATGTGCAAACTCAACCTGCACTTCTCACGTGCTGCTATCACCACCACTATGCCACAACAAACTACAACTCCCAGAATCTCATAGCATGGAGCCTTGACAGTTAAAAGCAGGGGTAGACAACCTTTCCCCTTTAAGGGCCGAGGGACTTCAGCTCCCAGAAGCCTCAGCCATGTTGGCCAATAGTCCCATATTGGCCAATAGCTCCTGGGATTCTGGGAGCTGAAGTCCCTCGGCCCTTAAAGGGGAAAGGTTGCCTACCCCTGGTTAAAAGGGTGTCAAACCGGGTTATTTCTGCAGTGTGGATGCAGCCCTGGACTCTTTTTCGTCTTCTCTCACACACTTTTCACCCAATTCCAGCCCACTCCCAATCCGAGCGGCCTCCCCGACTGGACTGAAGGAGTCCTATCAATATCAAATCAATATCAAATCAATAACCAATAGATCAATAACGAGGAAGCGACCCGCCCGAGCCCGAGCCTGGCAGTAAAGCGACGGGAGGAACCAGACCAAACACCCGAAGCAGGCGCTTTGGCCTCGGCTGCCGTCCCACTTTGGCCCTTTTTTCCAAGTGGGGAAAATCTGTGGGGAGATGGGAAGAAGGAAGGGAAAGTCAGTCAGTCCCATGGCGGAGAAGGGGCTGGGCAAGAAAGGGGGTGGCAGTCTTGGTTTGGTTAAAAAGGGCACGCTTTTATTACTACTACTACTACTCCTCTTTTTGGCCCCTTGAACTGTGGTTCTTGAAGAAGCTTTCCTTCCTTTTTAGAAAAAAAAAAAAAGCAAATTTGGTTTAGGCGGGAAGAGCTAGTTGGCACCTTCAGGGATGTCCAGTGTACCCCAAAAGCACCCTCACATGCCATCCATCCATCCATCCTCCAATCTGTGAAACACCCCTTGTATTTTCAAGAATGTCTTTAAAATACCAATAATAGTAATAACACCCTTCGCATTTTTAAACAGTGTCTTTAAAAGGGTGGCGCGTCCCTTTTCGCGCCCAGAGGCACGAAAACCTTGTCAAAGGGTGCCTTTGGGGTTGTTTCTGTCCCAACCTGAAAAGAGGCTGGCAACCCCCCCCCCCCTTCCTTTCCCCTCACCCACAACCCAAAGGCAAGCTTTGGGACACTGAAATAAGCGAGAGAGCCTTCAAACTACATCTCCCTTCGGTGGGGTTAGCCCCCAGCAATCCCATTTTTCTCCCCATTTTAATTTTGTGTGTGTGAAAGGGGTCCATTTCCTTCCCTCGCAAGCACCTCAGCTGTGGGAAAACTTATTCCGACCGAGCAATGTGTATTAAAATCCACTTTAAAAGGACATGGTTGCGAATTTTGGACCAAACCTATCATGGCGTGTGTCCCCCCCCCCCCCCCCCCCCCGTCTCAGAGAAGTTTTTGTCTTCTTACAAAATACAATACATTTGAGTTTGGATCCTAGTTTTTAATCGTCGCGCATCCCAGAAGAAAGATGGTTGAAACAAGCTTTTGCTTGGGCTAAAAATGGAAAGAAGCCAGCAATAATATTAACTCGGCCGCTGGTGGCTCCTATTTCAGAGGGGCAACGAATCCGCTCCGGGTTTTTAAGCAGAAAATGGAAGGCTCAAACATAACTTTTTTTCCAAATTTCATCTCTTGAAAGGCCAAATAAAATAAAACAAAATCCTCCCAGGCAGAAGATGATAGGCAGAGGATGGAGAGCGCGGGAAATAACGCATTGGCATCTTTTTCAACTCGCCTCAGGCTCCAACATTGCAGTTTCTCTCTCCTTTTTTAAAATTTTCCAACCGAAAATGGACCTAAACTGGAACCCACGACTTTTCAGAAGCCTCCTTTCCCCCATTAAAAGGCTTACCCTTAACATTAAAGCCAATGCAAAATACAAAGAACGGATTGTACGATTTGATTTTGTACTGAGGAAAACAAAAAACACTTCTGAAACTATCGATAAGTCTTGCCCCTCAACAACGTGTCTGTATTCCTGGATCGTTATCTTTCTTTCTTCTTTTTTTTTTTTACACCTTAAATGCCAGGATTTGAAATTTGTTCGGAAACAAAACAAAGACAACAAAACAAAAGGCCGTGATTTTTAGCTAGCTGAGTTTTCAATTATTATTATTATTATCCTCCCCCCCACAAAAAAACCCCAACCCTACAAACATTTGGGTACGTTGCGTTTACAGAGTGTCTAACATATGTGCCACCAAACTTTTTTTTAACCAAAAAGGCAAAAAGGCAAAAAAGTGGAATGGCTGATGTAGTGGATAGAATTAATCCTAGAAGGAGAGAGAGAGCGCAGAACGAAAAGCGTCATAGTAATTTTATTGTAAATTATTTACGTCTGAAGTTTCTAGGCAACTAGTGATGAAAAATAATAATGAATGAAACCATGGGTGAAGGGGAGACACACACACACACACACCCCTTCTACTAACCCTTGTTCTGAATTTTTGGCTGTTTTGTATTTATGTGGTGAGAGTGAAATATATTATATCTATATGATGACAGAGTTAGGTATTCTTTTCGTCTCCAGAATATGATCTCCTCGCGTGAGAAATTGCAAAAAGATAACCATTCCTAACTACCAACTCTTTTTTGCTGAAACGAGCGTGGCGTGTTTGTCTAATGATAATTTCGGATCTTCCATAGTCCAAGAACGGAATATATAAGATTGGAGTGGGGAAAACTGATTTCTCTCTTTTTTGTTGTTGTTGTTGCTCTTGCTTTTAGCTCATTCTAAATATTGCACCTCCTTCTAACTTGCAAGCACGCCTCATCCATGCTACATTTAATGTTTTATTTTGGACAAATTACCAACGAAGGGTTTCAAAGGGGGGGTTGCAGACTGCCAGAAATAGTGCAAATTGAGTCCACTTTTAGGGTTAGGGTTAGGGTTAAGGAATCATGGGAACTGTATTTTATTGTGGCACCAGAGCTCTCTGACAGAGAAGGCTCAATGTCTCAGAAAAAGAATAATAATAATTCCCATGATTCCCTAGCACTAACCCTAACCCTAACCCTAAAAGTGGACTCAATTTGCACTATTTCTGGCAGTCTGCAACCCCCCCAAAATCTGTTTTGAATACACAGACACACACATACCCACAAAAGCATATTATGAAAAAGAGAGGGAATTTCTTTTCGAAGAAACCTCCGGTGTGGGTCTGATCCTGGCCCAATATTCCCTGAGAATGTCCCTTGTTTGCCACAGACATGATCAAGAAATCACAAGGACAGGGCATATAGGACGATCTAAACAATGTTCAGTTTCAGTGCAGCTTTCCTTAAGGACTCCAGGGAAAATTGACTGACGTTTATTTCCACAAATCGCTATCATTCTTAAAAGCTCCAATCTACCATCAGAGCAATTCGTACCTGGGCAGTGGAAAGTGTTGAGTCTTTTAATGAACAGGAAATTCACAGCTGAACCACATACAGGGACAGAGGCATGTCAGTGGCATCAGTCTTTCTTTCTTTCCTTCATCCCTTCCTCTTTGTTTCTTTCCTCAAGGCTAACATGATTTTTCCTTTTAGTAAGAAGCAGGGCTCATACATTTATTAATTCAATTTGATTAGGAATTATCAAAAGATTTTAGGATTAAGTGGGCAATCAAGAGAACATTAATGAAAGCTGAACATAGCCAGTTTCTTATGAAATAATCAATCTCTTCCCCCTTTTAAAATAAAAAAAAGGCTTTTTATCAAATGATTTTTAATGATGTAAACATTCAGCTAAAATCAAACAGAAAGAGCGTGGAAGGTTGAGACCTTGAGAGTGCAGTTCTAGGCACAGTAACATAAGAGCAAAGTTCATTGAACTCAGTGGGACTTTCTGAACAAAGGTCTGTAGGACTGAAAGTTATTTGTGGGTTCAGTATATTACAGTAACCAAGATGACTGCTGTAGGTTAGGAAAAAAGGGGGAATTTGGCTTAGGTGAGTAGAAGAAACCTTAGGTGAAGTTTCAATGAAACCATGGGATACGAGACAGATTTTTGCCAAAGTTTGAAGAAGGGGGGCACCCTCCTGTGATCCTAAGGGTCTTTTAGTGAAAATGTTTCTTACTAGAGATGATTGACATTACTCCCAACAGGTATTTCTGGTATACAGAAATGAAGGTGTTCAAGGGCATGTCAAAACTTTAGGGGGGGGGGGGGGAAACCTACTACAGACAACACATTACCTCTGCCTCTGTCTTCTTCTTATGAAATTATGAGCTTGCATGAAATGTCTGGGATTGGTGGTTAGGAAGAACCTTTTTTTTTTTTTTTTCTTCTTCATCTAAATTTAGAAAAACCAAGTTGCGGACACACACACACACAGATAAATTCTACAGTGGTACTGTTTCAATTAACACACTACTTTTCCACCCCTCCCCCAACTCTGTAGACTCAGTCTGGTTCTCACCACATGGCTAATGTGTAAAAATGCCAATCACCCTAGCTGTCTGTATGGCATGGTTGCTTCTAACACCATTGTCAAGGGCCCTGGAGAGGCTGGGCTAACTACATCATCTGAGTGAGTCTTGGGATTGGTGCTTTATCCATGCCATCTGGGGATTCAACCATGGGAGATCCTCCCCTGGCCAAGCAAAGGCTATCCTTATTCAGAGTTGAGGCTGCAGTGTGTGAGTCCACATGGAATCAGATTGTCAGGAATAGTTAATTAAACCAGGAGATCACTTTCTATGCCTCCCTCCCAAAAGCCTAACCCAAACGTCAGAGTCACTTTACTTAGTAATTTCCTGCATGGAGAAGACCTCCACATATGGAAAGTCCTATTTAGAATAATGTGTAACTAATTCTTTTTGTCCCATGAGCAGGCACAAATTGAACAGCTGAAAACACATGCTATAGTAAATATATTGTATTAAGCATGTTCCACTCAAAATAACCAGCACGTAGGACAAATATAGTTAGTTAGTTTAGTTTATTGAATAGCCCAAAGGCCGTTTCAAAGTAGTGAGTACATAATAATAAAAGCAATATCACGACAATATATAAAATATAAATATACCACAATAACTACAATCGACCCCTGTACAGTATAGGTACGTATGGGTAAGCTAAGTAGGACAAATATAGTAGATTACTCCCAAATGGGTATTAATAACAGGATGTGTTAAATACCTCAGTCTAGCCTTCCTTTAAGGCACCTTTTGTGACTTTGGGTTAACAGTTTGTAGGAAGCAAGCAGAAGCACCATGTTGGCTACAGGAAGCAAGGTAATGGCATTTTCCCAGGCCTCATTTGGTGCCTGTACTGATGCATGCACTTCTGATCCTAGCAAGAGATCATGCAAAATGCCTGAGTGGCCAAAAGAGAAATAGTTGACAGTTGAGGCATCAATCTGGCTTTGGAGGAAGGTTGGTGAGGTTCTTTCTAGTGGTTGTAAGACAAAAATGGGAAACTTCTTTCGATATAAAGACTAAATTGAATTTCAGAGATATTCTCCATGGGAGGAAGTGTATTCCAATGATAGGCAGGGCCAAAGGTTAGAACACAAATAGCAGAGTATTTTACCATAAAATTCTTATTGCCCACAACTAACCCTTAGGAGAGGCACTTCAACTTTAGAATAAAAAGGGCATCCAAAACCATAAAAGAGTAGTGTCATGAGAAAGGAGGTTTGACCATCAGGAGAATCCCAAAGCACTGGATTAATCCCCAGGGCCTGAGGTTCCCACTCCTGGTCAAAGACCAGGTATGAATGACTGAATATTATTGGATTGTCAGAATACAGGTTAGGTACAGAAGTTTCAGGCTTGGCTATTGTTGTTTGTTTAAATGCTAGATAAGCCAAACTAATGCTTCTAACACAGTTTGTGTTAGGACTGCTCATACCATGATATCCCTTGTATATGCTCTCCAGTTTGATATTTTCAATGTGGTTTACAAAGTTATATGAAAAGGGCAATAATTAATAAGGGCAGTAAACAATATAACAGTCAAATAGTAAAAGCAGCTAGCAAACATAATTCATTAGTATTTTGAAAAGGTTAAGCACCTAAAAGATAGGTGCCAGACAAGCATTCCTGGGAACATAAATTCAGGAACAGGATACTGTCATGGAAAAAGTCATCTCCAAACTTATGGTGGACATCACTAGGATTGGGCGTCTGATCTTAATACCTGGATATATTGATCTGAAAGAAGGTGGTATTCAAGGCCCAGGCTCTGTATGGTTTTAAAAGTAAGCACAAGTAATTTGAATTATGTTTAGAAATGGGATGGAAGCCAGTGAAACTCTTTAGCTGTTGATGACGTATGTTCACAGCACAGAATATATCAACAGTGCACAATTACAGCAACCTGATACTGCCATGGCTTCATCCTATAAAGTCCAGGGATTTGTAGTTTGGTGAGATTGATCTGTAGTTTATTGTGGTACCAGAGCTCTCTTACAGAGAAGGCTAAATGTCTAAAAACAAACAAACTACAGGTCCCAGAATTCCCTACCACTGAGGTAGAGCAGTTAAAGCAGTCTAATTATTTCTGCAGTGTGTTTTGGACCATACCTAGAACTCCCCAATAGACCATCCTGGTACTGTAGAGCTGTGGACTAAACAAAGCAAAGAACATTCTGCAGATGTTTCTAAGTACTTTACCAAACTACAAAGATTCCACAACATGGAGCCTACATCAATTAAAGTAGTACCAAATTGCTGTAATTATGCACTGTGACTATAGCACCTTGGTATCAATAGTCCAGCTGCTGTATTGTAAAATAACTATTCTTTACAAACAATTTAAAAAGCAGACCCACATAAAGCACATTAGGCAAAATTCCCATAAACACCAAACATATTTATAGCATAAACTGGAAATAGCTAGCTCTACCTCATACTAATGATGTGCATGGGGATCATTTCTATGCTAGCAACCACATCACCATAGTTATCCACAAATTAGTCACCTTGAGACAGAGCTTCAAAGTTACTGTTTTTGTTTGTTTGTTTGTTTACTATTCTGGCCCTACTGGGTAGGTTATTCTGGGAGGTTAGTTCAGAAAAATAACTTTGCAAGCTCTTTCTGGAAATATGACTATGGCAGGGGTAGGCAACCTTTCCCCTTTAAGGGCCGAGGGACTTCAGCTCCCAGAAGCCTCAGCCATGTTGGCCAATAGTCCCATTTTGGGATTCTGGGAGCTGAAGTCCCTCGGCCCTTAAAGGGGAAAGGTTGCCTACCCTGGACTATGGCCTCAGCATAGAAAACCAATGGCTTGATTGAGATGGTCATACTTAAGATAGTTTACACTGGCATATTTCTAAAATTACCACCAAAAAAGTCAGAGGCACAGTACTAGCTTTGTGGTTGGGAAGGAGACTGACATAAATCCTCAATGAAAGTTGAAGCAACTACATCTTCATTCAACATTCAGCATCTGCAATGGACTCCAATGCAGCCATGCATGGAGAGTACAAATCAACATGTGGCAAAGACAAATATAGAGGGATGATCTCATGCAACCCATTCCATCCCCTGAATACGTAGCAGTTCAGAGGCTAAGGAATACCCCAAGAAGGAATCCACTTCAGGAAGAACTTTTGGCTCTAACTTACATATCTTTCATACCAAAGCACAAAGTCCATCACCCCACCACTGAGGATGACTCTCTTGGACCTTGGCCACACAAAATCATGAGTGGGCTCTTTCAGGGCTACAGCTAGCATCCAGAAGGGGAGGAGTATCTGAAAGTTCTAGATGTGCCAGCCTTCTTTAAGAGCTCATTTGCCCACAGTCCATTGCTGGGCCAATAGCCTCCATTAAGAGGGACACACTGCAGTGCACTGTCCAGGGTTCTGAAACTTTTAAAAAATCTTGCCTGGACCCTGTCTGGTATTGGTGTGTGTATGTGACTTCAAGTTGCCTGCTGACCTATGGCAACCCCATGAATTTCACAGGGTTTTCTCAAACAAGGAATACTCAAAGGTGGTTTTGTCACTTCCTTTCTCTGAAACATACCCTACAGCACCTGGTATTTGTTAGCAGTCTCCTATCCAAATACTAACCAGGACTGACCCTGCTTGATTTCAAAGATCAAATGGGATCTGGTAACCTTAGGACCTGACTGTTTTGCCAGAGTTGACTCAACCTTCTCTGTCTGGATGCAGAAACACATATAAACTCTTGTGCTATAAATGCCATCCCCCAGGCCTCTAGCCTAACCACATTCAAAAGCAAGCTACCAGGAGCAGTCCATGGCACCTTTCCCCTCTCATAACCCTGTGGCAAGCAAATATGTAGGTCATACCTTCGTACTAGAAGGATTCCAATCTGTTTGTGTTGACAATATATCCATGCAATTGATGTTCTCAATATTCAACACAATAGGTTTGTCTTGGTGCCTGTGATATGTTTTGAAAGAGAGAAGGATGGGCCAGGAAAAGCAGGCACTACAGCATCATGGTCATTTGTGGTAACCTAGCAAGAATGGTGTGGTGCAGTAGCTAGAATGTTGGGAATGGGACTTGAAGGATTCAGGTTTCAGTCTCCAATGAGCCATGAAATTAACAAGATGGCTCTCTCTCTCTCTCTCTCTCTCAGTCTCATCAACCTCTTGGGGCTGTTGTGAGGAGAAGGCAGAGATGAGGTGAGTCACACACAGTTTCTTGTTTACTAGTAGGAAGGCAGGATATAAATAATAAATACATGGAAGATATGGATCTGCTTGTCACTCCCACTGTGGCACTTTCTAGAAGGAAATGCCTGCCTTTGAGGTCTCTAAACCAGCCATAGTACATTTCATTTAAAAAGTGAGAAATACAGTCTTTTAGTAGAGAGGGCAACATCCTGAACCACAATCTCAGGAGCAGACTGAAAAAGAGGGAGTCCTCTGTGGTTTCTCAAGGGTCTAGCTCATGATGTGCTTGCTTCTCCTTCCAGAGTGCATGGGATCCTGGACTCCCAGGAACGAACTGTCACTGAGCTGAAAACAGGTATGCCAAAGGTCCATGGTTCAGACTCTTGGGTGAAGGGCTGGGACTCTTTGCATCAGAGTGATTTTACCATGGTAACTGTCTGCCTTACATGACCTACCTATCCAAAAGCTATTAGTTTATCCAAATGTGTCATTTTCTTTATCCATGCCTCCCACAAAATCATTTCATCAAATGCCATTATTGGCATAGTGGAATAGTGTTTCTCCAGCAGACATAATTATCATTGTTGAGCTAGCAAGCCCTGCCCTGGGTAATGAATCCTTTTTGCTCCCCTTAGTGTCCTCCTTTTTAGAACTCTAGAATTCATTTTGTAGACCTCTGTGAACATCTCTGTAGGCCCAACACATACCTGGAACAGATCCCACACAAAGGCTGCTTTATCTCAGTTTCCACACGGCTGCAGGAATCCCTTTCTATACACCAGATCACCATATGGATGAGCTGATGTTCTCCACTTCATCACAGACCTTTTTATTCTGAGGTCTAGTTTAGTAAGAAGGAAATAATTTGATCTAAAGCAAGAGCCACAATAAGAAATTATTTAAAGCAGGATCTATGTGACAATCATTTATAGGCCAGAGCCCTGATTTAGAGCAATACCTAACACAGCTGTTGATGTGCTCAGAGGTGAAGGGAAAGTCGAAGGCTGCACAACACACATTATAGGAACAAGGAATGTGAGAAGCATGAATCAGAGGAAGCTAGACATAACAAAACAAGAAATGTAATGTATAAATATTACAATACTTAAGCTGTGTAAGCTAAACTTTATAAAAATTGATCATTTTGAGTCACATAATTACACAGAGTTCTACTCAGAAAATGAAATGGGGTGGCATTAATAGTGAGGAAAAATGTAACAAAAGCAGTTGAAAGATATCATGCAAAGTCTGACCAAATATTACCAATAAGATGCCAGGGAAAATCCATCAATATAAAGATAATCCAAGTTTACACCTCAACTACAGATGAAGAAGATGACAAAATGTACCTTTTATTGCTTAGATCTAAAAAAAAAAAAAATGAAACATTTAAAATCTATTCTCTATTTTAAAAAATGAAACCAGCATTGGATCCAGGATTAGCGGATCTAGGACAAACAAATCCTTTGGGAGGGGGAAGTCCTTCATTAAGTTTACTCTAAATATATTTAGGTCTGGATTGTCATCTTAAAGCAGCAATGGGAATCATATGGCCTTCCAGATGCTATTGGGTTGCAGCTCCCAGCATTCCTTACCACTCATTATAATGGCTAAGGCTGTTGGGAGTTGGAGTCTAACAACATCTGGAGGGCCACATGATTCCCACCCCTGTTTTAGGGAAACATCCTAAACCATGATCTCAGTAGCAAACAGAAGAGGATTGGATCCAGGATCAGGTATGCCCACCTGGGCTCACAGAAATAAACTTCTCCAACCTGTCTTTCCTTTCTTGTCCCCCACCCCTGACTTTCCAGAAAAATGCCAGAGAACCTGGATGACCAGAGTAAACTGTATGATATGACAGAAAGGAGAACTATTTGCTCTCAACCCCCCGTCCACCTACAAACACATTCAGTGAGTAGAGCTCCACTTTCAAAGGAAGCTTTTATTGATGCTGAGGAATGCATTCTTCATGTCATATCAGAGCCCACTTCATTCAACATGGTTCCCTGGCTTTCTGTGTAGCATGGTTAGGAAGGCTACAAGGACTTCCTTGGAGAAGGGCACAGGTAAGTCTGCTTTCACACTCCCAGTTTCATGTACCTAAATGTACATTCTCCATATAATCTTTAAATCCTTCCTTTAGCTCCTTACAAACTTGAGAGCTTGTTTTATACAAGAGTGAATGAGGGGATTATACTTTGACAACCTAGACTTTGCTTATCCAATCCCCAAACACATTTTACTTACACAGATCCAACAGATAAACTCAGGATGATTAAAGACTGGATGAAAATACATTTGTGGAAGCCTCTCTGCGTGAAACCAGTACACACTGTTCTTCAGGGTTCACATTACCTTCTAATAGTTTCATGTGAATGGCATGCAGGTAAAACCCAAACAACTCAATACTAAAAAAAAGAGCTCTCAGTTTTATTTATTTATAAACGTATTTTTAGAAACCCACAGATAAGTTATTCATGCACATCTACCAGTATAAATTACATTTTCAAGTGATGGCAGAGTTATACCCAAAACTCAAAAATGTTCTTACATGCAACATCCCTTTGTTACTAGAAAATAAAGAATACTTGACTTTTGGTTTAGGTCCCTCAGCGTATATACATGGGGATGGGGGGAGGGAGGGAGAAAGAGAGAGATGGATGGTAGAAACATGCCTGTATATTTATTATTATTATTATTATTATTATTATTATTATTATTATTATTGATCTTCCAGTACCATGTCAACCTTTATTCTATACTTCCATATCTTGTCTTTTCCTGTCAAGTAGATTATAAACTCTATGGAGAGAGGCCATGCCATTTCCATATTTAATACATTACATTTAGTTTGCTATCAGAACATAAGAAGTATCGTGTTGAATAAATTCTCAGTTTAAAATTCTCTTTACATAGTGGCCAACCAGTCCTCCATAGCAAGCTCACAAGTAAGAAATGAGTGCAAGAGCATTCATTACTTCATACTCCTTAGCAAGTATACACAGAAGCATTCTGTCTTTGGTACTGATGGGGGAAATATATCTCTTATGCCTAGCAGTCATTAGTAATCCCATTCTCCATTAATTGGTCCAATCTCCTTTTAAAGCCATTGAACTTTGAAAACATCGCTACATCTTCTGGTAATGAAATCTACAGTTTTACTATTGATGAAATATAAATATGAACCATGAATAACAGCAGCAGTAATGAGCTTTTTAAATGTTTGGTCTGGAGTAATTAGTTGCCATCTTTAAAGACATTTTGCATTTTCTCAGAAATGCAATATGTATATGGGGGAAAACACCCAGTAGAAATCTATCAGTTCTTATAGGATGGTTTATTTAAAGAAAAATGCAATATTCCAAAGAAACTAAGCCATGCATTAAAGAGTAATAACAGCAGTTGTTCCCCTTCTGAATATACACTCTCTATGGAAGCAGAATAATCCAAAAGGATTTCCATAAACTCATTAGTTTTAATGGCAAAATGTACAGTAGAAGGTTATGGAACATTCCAATCCTTACAAGCAAAGTTTTCCCTGCTACTTGATCAGATGGGGTTTTAACTATTAATTCTCTTCATATATCCATTCTGAATTAATCTTTGATGTATCATATTTATAATACAAACCTATACATGTTTGCTCAGATGGAAGTCCTGCAATGCTCAATGGGACTTACTCCCTCATAAGTGTGTTCAGGATTGCAACCTTGGGATCTTGACAGGCTCCAGGAGGAGCCTCTGCAGGCTGGATGAGGCTTATAGGCCAGAGATTCTCCTCTCCAATGTATTTTATAGCCATTATGTTGTTTTCCTTCCATCATTTCTGTGGAAGTTTTGTTATTATGACATTCTTTTATGAACACTATCATTACTATAATTCATGGAAAACTGTTGTTTTAATTCAATATGTATTAATGCACATTACATATTTGACACACAAAAAAGCTAATGTTCTACACTTCATTCCATCTTTCATTAACTTGGAGCCCTCCAGGTATGTTGGACTATAGTACCCACCATCCCAAGCCAATATTAGCCATGCTGGCTTGGAACAAAAGGATTTGGAGTCCAATACATATGGAGGGCACCACCTTGAGGACAGCTGCTTTACGCAACCACCTCAGAAACCAAAGAATGATAGGACAGGGAGAAATGAAATTAATTCATGTTTTGAATTGAAATTCATGAAAGAAAGAATTAGATCTTAAGTCTGTTGCTTTCTGCTTCTGTGATTCTTGTAAGATGAGGACAACAAGCATCACATTAACACACACACACACACACACACACACACTCAAAGGTATGTACTAGTTTGGAAGAAAATTCTTGATTCTATCACTATCCAGTAGGGAAGAAGGGAGACAGACATATGCTACCCACACAAATACTTTAGTGAAATATTATAAATGCATATTGATGGGTCTTAGTAGGAGCTTACACAGACTGTTCTGAGTGAGGAAGTTGTCAAGCTTGATTCTCATTTGGACATCCCTTAGTCACTCATAAAATTATTATCTGAGTTGGTCTTTATTTACTCCCAGGTTTTACCTTTGACCTTGTTCCTGAATGGAAAGATACTATTCAAGGCTGCATTTGCACTGCAGAAATAATACAGTTTGACATTATTTTAACTGCTATGGCTCAGTGCTATGGATCTCTGTCATTTGTAGTTTTGTGACATATTTAGCCTTCTCTGTCAGAGAGCTCTGGTACTACAATAAATTACAAATCCCAGGATAACCTAGCATGAGCCATGGCTGTTCAAGTGGTGTCAGACTGCATTATTTCTGCAGTGCAGAGCAAGATTCTTGCCAGCTAACAATGAGCTCCTCCCACAGGCCTGTTCATTCAGTAACATCTGTAACTTCCATGTAGAGACAGAAAATCCACTCTGGGTTTTCATCAAGACTGTTCAAGGTGCTGAAACCATTTGGGGGAAAGGGTTCAACCCTTGGATATCTCGTTTAAATATGGGACTGAAACCTGGAGTGGATTCACCACTCCACTGACATGGGGCTACTCAAACTTCTGATTCAACCACTGTGTGTGGAGATGCTTTCAAGTTGCCTGTCAGCTTATGGTGACCCCATGAATTTCATAGCGTTCTCTTAGGCAAGGCATACTCTAGCATATACTTTTTGTTTTTCAACTTTGTATGCAGAAAATATAATATGAAGAGCAGGTTTAGACTCAGAAGGAGGAGTGAAGATAGGAGGAACATCAATAATCTAAGACAGGGGTAGGCAACCTTTCCCCTTTAAGGGCCGAGGGACTTCAGCTCCCAGAAGCCTCAGCCATGTTGGTCAATAGTCCCATGTTGGCCAATAGCTCCTGGGATTCTGGGAGCTGAAGTCCCTCGGCCCTTAAAGGGGAAAGGTTGCCTACCCCTGATCTAAGATATGCAGATGACACCATACTATTAGTGGAAAACACTGCAGACTTTGAACAATTACTCAGGAAGGTAAAACAAAAAAGACAGTGTAAAGGCAGGCTTAATGCCAAACTTAAAGAAAACAAAAACAATAACTATGGATTATCTACATAAGTTCAACCTTGATAATTGAAGAGTTCCTGTTCTGTGGATCAAACATTCATGAGAATAGAGATTGCACTCAGGAAATCAGAAGGAGACTAGGAATGGGAAGCGCAGCCAAAAAGAATTAGACAAGATCCTAAAGCAGGGGTAGGCAACCTGTCCCCTTTAAGGGCCAAGGGACTTCAGCTCCCAGAATCCCAGGAGCTATTGGCCAACATGGGACTATTGGCCAACATGGCTGAGGCTTCTGGGAGCTGAAGTCCCTCAGCCCTTAAAGGGGAAAGGTTGCCTATCCCTGTCCTAAAGGGTAAAGATATACAACTGAGCATGAAAGTTAGAATTGTCCAGTCCACTGTGTTCCCCATCACCATGCATGGATGCGAGAGCTGGAGAGTGAAGAAAGCAGATAAAAAGAAAATAAACTGATTTGACATGTGGTGCTGGAGAAGAGTGCTGAGGATACCATAGACAGCCAAACAAACAAACAAATGGGTCCTAGAGTGAATCAAACCTAAACTCTCCCTGGAAGCCAAGGTGATGAAACTGAGGCTGTCGTACTTTGGCCATATCATGAGAAGGCATGACTCACTAAAAAAAGACAATAATGCTAGGAAAGATGGAGGAAAGTAGAAAGCAAGGAAGACCACATGTTAGAGGGTTGGACTCAGGGAGATCACGGGCCTGGATTTGCAGGACCTGAGCAGAGCAACCAAGGACAGGGGGTCTTGAAAAATTTGCAGGACCTGAGCAGAGCAATTGATGACAGGGTTTTTTGAAGATCCACAGGGTCACCATGAATCAGTGTCAACTTAAGGGCAGTTAACAACAACAACATGACTACTGAGAATGCTCAGCCTTCATTGGCTATTGATTTAACTGGCTCCTTCTCATACATACATACATACATATTTCTGTACTTTGACAAACTTGTTTGATCCCCTAAGAATACTCTTGTTTCTCTGTGGCTACACTCTGGCTTTCCTCTACCAACCTCGAGTTTGATGGGAGATGGAGTACTGCTGCTTCTCCCTCACCCCATGATTTTAGGATTTCTGTCTTGGCGATAAGCTGCTAATATTTTCAAATCAATTACCAGGAGAATTAGCAGATGTAAAAGTTCTACAAATAATGAAAAATATGGACATACTTTTAAGTATCTTTAACACACTGAAAGGTAGATTTTAACAGCTCCAAGTCATTTTGTTACTTTATAAATACAAAATTTATTACATTTAACTTGGCGTGCTCATGTTTTTAAAAAGTGCAGTTAATTCAGACAACAGTTATAAATGTATTAACTGGGGTTACTTTCCAGTGTTTCTAGGCACTTGTTTTCAGAAAAGAGTTGAACTTAAAAAGGGTGTAGGAGAATTCAAGACTAACTGAATACTAATTTTGATAAGCGAAGCACTACTTACTTGTTCTCATTTTCTGAGCTATCACTATCTGCTTCTTCTTATCCTTCACTTTTTAATAATCTTCATGAATTTCTAAATACTGAAAGTTTACCCTAATTGACACGTTTCTTTTGTTTTCACATGTCAATTTATTTCTTGATTTGGTGTATTTGACTGGACATTTCTTTCACATGTTGCAGAAGATGACAGAATGTGAAGTCCAAAGTTGTATTTTGGAAAGATCTTACCACCATTATAGAAGAGGAATATACATGGAAGAAGCCCGCCCTCCCACTGCATTCCTGCAATTATTCTGCATAATTTGAAAGTTCTTTTCCTGCATTTACTAAGTGTACTCAGAAATCACTATTACAAGTAAAAAGACTGAAATAGCTGTAATAGGGAAAATTCAGAATTTTAACATGCAGAAATTATTTTAATTCTGATCATAGCTGCTACAGCAGAAATAAAAAGATCTTGGAAAATCATGAGACTCTCTCTTCAATGTTGGTTGGCTAACGTTTAGTGGATTGCTGTCACAGATAAATTGACAACAAAAGCTGAATTGGAAAAGAGAGAAATAACACAACATTATAGAAATATGGGATCCATTGATACCTTACATTTCAAATCTAACATCAGGTCATGCCCTTCATTGACAAATATGGTATTTTGGTGTAATTATCTTCTAAAATCAGAAGAATAGTGAGAATAAGGATTTGTTTAAATGAAACAGAAGTCATGGAAATCTTTGGTACTGTTGTAGAACATTTTCTTATTAATGAAAGCAAAAAGAAAAAGAAAAAAGAACACAGAGTTCCTAGTAATATAGGAACTCCTTATCTTAACATTTTGCCTGTCATTCCAAAGGAATGTATCTCAGTTTAAATAATTTAAAATAGAAGGGGAGAGAGATTCTGTCCCTTCTCTGGATCTTCATATTTGAATTAGAGATGGCTCCTAACAACTGGTTTCTAACTCAATGGTTGCTCCCATATTATTTAAATGTAAACATTCTTTTTTTTTCATAGTGCTGATCTTCCTCAGAGATAGTGATCAGTACCAGGGACAGCTCTTTCACCTGATGTCTAATAACAGTCTGAAACTAATCTTTCCCAAAGAGAAATGGCCAAGATCAAGAAGAAAAATAAAAGGACAACGGAAGTAATACACAGAAGAGCTATATAAAAGATTTGGAAAATGAATGACACATGGAAAGAAGATCCATATGAAGATGAACCTCAAATTCTAGAGAGCAAGGTGGGCACTGCAATAAGAGAAAATGGGAAGAATAAATCACCAAGAACAGATGATATTCCAATTAAATTGCTACAGTCCCCAGAAACAGAATCAATTCTAGTGTTAACTAAAATATACCAACAAATATGGAAATCAAAATGGTGGCCAAGAGGCTAGAAATGATCTCCATCTACAAAAGGGAAGACACAAAAGACTGCAGCAACTATAGGACCATAGCATTAATTTTCCATGCAAGAAAAAATATGCTCAAAATTCTGCAGCATAGATTCCAATCTTACATGAAGAGAGAAATCCCAGTGATGCAAGTGGTGTTTAGGAAAGGAAGACACACTAGGGACCACATTGGAAACATACAATGGCTAAATGGAACACACCAAGGAATTCCAGGAAAAAAATCCTAAAGAGTAAAGATATACAGCTAAACATTAAAGTTAGAATCATCCAAGCCAGTGATTCCCAAACTGTGGCCTTCTAGGTGTTTTGGACTTCAGCTCCCAGAAGCCTCAGCCACCTTGGCTAATAGGTAGGGATTCTGGGAGCCAAAGTCCAAAACACCCAGAAGGCCACAGTTTGAGAATCACTGATCTAAGCCATTATATCCCCTATCACCATGCACATATGTGAGAATTGGACAGTGAAGAAAGCAGACAGAAAGAAAACCAACTAATTTGAGATGTGTTGCTGGAGAAAACTTCTGAGGATATTGTGGACAGCTAAAAAGGCAAACAAGTGGATCCTAGAACAGATCAAGCCTGAACTCTTCCTGGAAGCCAAGATGATGAAACTGACGCTATCATATTTTGGACACATCATGAGAAGGCATGACTCATTAGAAAAGTCAATAATGCTAGGGAGTGTCAAAAGTAGCAGAAACAGAGGAAGACCACACACCAGATGGCTAGATTCAATCATGGAGGTCACTGTTCTGAATCTTCAGGACCTAAGCAGAACAGAGAAAGATAGAGTGACTTGGAGATGTCTCATCCACAGGGTCTCCATGAGTTGGAGCTAACTTGAAGTCAGTTAAAAACAACAACAAATAGCCTATGCATAATTTTTCAGTCTTCTGGGAAGTAAATGTTTTGCCTTAAAAAAAAACTGTTAATAGTCAAGGGTCTTATAGGACGCAAGCACACAGGCTGGAAGGAGTGGCAATTGGGCTGGGACCATGGCGACCGTGTGGCCTACTTCCAAAGTGGGCTGCTGCCACAGTCCCGAGAGGGCCACTGGCATGAGTGGATTTAATCTGCTCCTGAAAGGGCCAGTTTTCCTGGCTTGGCACAGCCTCAGTACAGCTTCTAGCCACATTTTTTTTTGGGGGGGGGTGTCATCTAAATGTCACACTCCCAAAGTGGTCAGAAGCCACCTTATTTGGCTGGTGTGTTTCAGGTAGTCTTAGGAACTTGTAAGGCTGCATCCACACTGCAGAAATAAAACAGTTTTGAATGAGGAAGTTGTCAGGTTTGATTCTCATTTGGACATTCATTAGTCCCTTATAAAGTTATTATCTGATTTCGTCTTTATTTACTCACAAGTTGCACCTGTGACCTTATTCCTGAATGTAAGGATACTATTCAAAGCTGCATATGCACTGCAGAAATAATGCAGTTTGATACTGCTTTAACTGCCATGGCCCAGTGCTATGGAATTCTGGGATTTGTAGTTTTGTGAGATATTTAGCCTTCTCTGTCAAAGTGTTCTGGTGTCGCAACAAACTACAATTCCCAGAATTCCATAGCATTGAGCCATGGCAAGTGGTGTCAAACCTGATTATTTCTGCAGTGCGGCTGCAGCCTAAGTTGCATGTTACTCCCCCCCCCCCCGCCTTAAAGAATGATGGAAGGATATAAAATCAAAATGAAAATGTTGATTAAACAACAGTATACTACCATTATACCAACAAATCCTTTCAAGAAGATAGAAAATTCATGTTAAATTACATAGCATGCAAACAATGTCCAGCATGCAAGCTTTCACCAAAATAACATGCTTCTCTATATATGTCTTCTCAGATGCTAAGCTAATTGAATTCAATAGGACTTGCTTCCAGGAAAGTGAACATAGAATTGCATCTTAAATCATTATTTATCATAATGTACAGCAGGGTTGGGAACTGTGCAGATATTGTTAAACTGCGTCTTCCAGCATTCCTTTCTATTGGCTATGCTGAGAAGGGCTTATGGGAGCTGCAATACAGCAACATCTGGAGAGCTGCACAATCCCATCCAACCAAGAATCTACAGAAACCCTTGCTATCAGCAGTATTTGTTTCTTTAAATGATCTAAATGAGTGAGTTTTATCTCTGCTATCTTCCAGTTACTAGCAACCCAACTCTCCCAAAAGTGTTTTATTCTTTGTTAATAACTTAGCCAAATAAGCAAATGCTTTATCATGGAGTGAAATAATCCTTGGAAAATGTCCCCACATGCAGGGAGAGCAGAATACACAGGTTTATTTAGCTAAAAGAATAACTTTACTACTTAAGCTACATAAAGAACATGAAATTACAGTCAAAGAAATGTTTTTAAAAGGGCAAAGTGTTTTTGATTTAATACTTAGCATACATGACACAGTCAGGCTTTGGTTATTTGATTACAGGAGTTTCATAGCAGGGAGTAGTTGCCTTGGGATTAGTAATCCAATAAAATTTTTACAATCTGTCCCCCTGCACCAGCCCCAACAGGAATGTTCCTTGAATAGAAGTACAGTAGCCATGCTCAGGACTCATACGGAAGAGGGAAAGTAGATAAAAAACAGAGAATAGCACCTGATGGGTTCAATCTACAGTTGTGCGCGGAGCTAACATCAGCATCTGATAAACTTGGACACCTCATGGTGCCCCAGCATCCAGATTAGATCTTGGAAAAATAGCTTCTGTACTACAATTCCCAGAATTATCCTGCCAGTATGGCCACTTGATGTTATGTCTGGGGTATTGTGGAAGTTACGGTTCCCAAAAGTTACTTTTCCAAACTCTGGTCTGTACTGATATCAGTCTTTCTGATATTTCCTTCTTTCCTTTCTTCCCTCCTTCTTTTTTTGGCAATCCACAAAGTCCTCAGAAGGTTCCTAAGTTGACCCCTGCACCCACTACCATTGCCCACTCCATTGTCAAAACAACCAGAATTTCCATTTGTCATCTTGAAAGCACAATAGTCTACATCAGGGGTTCCCAACACTTCCCAGATGCCACATATATTCAACTGTTGAGTCACTGGGTGGCTGAATAAACAACTGATGGGAAGCCATCAAAGGCCTGTGTAAAATGCTACAATGATTTTCTGAGCACATATGGGTAAGTGGGTGGAGGGAGGAGTAACTATCATAATCAAAATTTTACTTACTGATAAAGTGGTTGTTTCCCCTCCTCTTTGATTTAATTCAGGCTGCTGTCACATGCAGAAATAAAGCAGTTTGGCATCACTTTAACTACCATGACTCAATGTTAGGTAATTCTGGGATCTACAGTTTTGTGAGATGTTTAGCCTTTCCTGTCAGAGGGCTCTGGTGCCCTACCAACTATAAATCCCATAATTCTATAGCATTGAGTCATGGCAGCTAAATGGATATATCTACATATTTATCTATATCTAAATCTACGGTATCTGTGTATGTTAAATGCTCAAATAAGATAGCTTTGTAATGAGCTCTAATCCATGGCTGCAGGTTCACTGAGCAGCTATAGACCCATGTGGTGCAAGGGGCAATGTGGGGAAGGGGCCACCTTTGATAGCCTCCAGGGGAAAGAGTCTGGAAGCCCTGGATTTGGTGAGAAGTGCCAGGGCATTGTGCATAGCAGGGCGGGATGATATAAGGCCTGTTTGCCCCTCCACGTGGCCTTTTCTGATCACTGCTGCATGGAAACTGGATGGATGGAAAAAGAGTCTGACCTTGAGTTAGACCTGCTTTTTTCTTCTTCTCACTGATAAAGTCCTGTGATTTGGGAGGTAGATGACCAAACAGGGAGCAACCCAGTTATTTGGATTGCACCTAGGGCTTAGGAGTTTCACCGAAGGGAAGACTGAAGAAATAGTCAAGAAGTGACTCCTGGCTTTAGCTGAACTTGCATCCGGTTGCTTCCTCCACTGGTTCCTTCCAGGCTCAGCAGTTGTTAAATAGATTCTAGAAGAGAAGCAGAGTGGTGTAGTGGTTTGAGCATTGGCCTATGACTCTAGAGTGCAGGGTTAGACTCCCAACTTGGCCATGGAAACCCACTGGGTGACATTGGGCAAATCACACTCTCTCCTCCTCAGACTCAGAATGGCAATGGCAACCCCGCTCTGAAGAAACTTTCCAAGAAAACTGTGATAACCCTGCCTTAGGGTTGCCATAAGTCAGAACACAAATAATAATAATAATAATAATAATAATAATAATAATAAATTTATACCCCACCTTTAGCCACAGCCATCAAATTCATAAAACACCCCCTATAAAGCAATATGAACTAACACAATTAAGCCCCCATTAAGAATACATTAAATACAAGGCTTAGTTAAAACTAGTTAAACAATAAACAAATTTAAAAACAAATTTAAACAATAGGCACTCTGGGGTGAGGTGTGGATATACAAAACAACAACAACAACAAGTATAAAGTGGCCCTTATTTGACCCAACTTTCTGTGTCTGGTCTTGCTATTCCACAGGAGGTCATCAAACGCTACAATGGCCCCTATGTTGCTGTCTTTCTTTTAGCAAGACATAACTTTACTTTAATGGGCTTTAGGGAATGGTTTTTGTTTTTTTAAAAAGAGGGCTTAATGCAAAATGTAAAATGTAAAAACATTTTAGGAAGGTATCTATTATTATTATTATTATTATGAAACTTTTCTAATCCATGTGTGTTTATCCTGCTAATGTAATAGTACTGGACAATTTAGTGCAAAACTGTGCATTTTAGTTCAGTTTCCTTTTGCACTGCATGGGTCCGATTCTAGGAAGATTGCCCCAGAATTTAAGAACAGCCACTAAGAGGGCTGTCTCTTTGTTTGCCACCAGATATGCTTGTAGGGTGGCAGCACCAAGAGAAGGTCCTCTCTTGAGAATCTCAGAACTTGGGCAGTTGGCAGAAAGGGTTAAAACCCTCCTCCTTTAATATTGTTAATAAGCAAATCCACAGTACCATTTCTACAGGAAAGCCTCAAAAAACAAAGATGGAGAAAGATGGGAGTGTGTGTGTGGAGTCTATCCATCTATCTAGCTATTTTTATGTCCCACTTTTACACACACACACACACACACGTTCAAGGAAGCCTTTTGCATGGACAGGGATGAGAAGCCAGATTCTAACCTTTTCTTCTTAATAGGAAGAGATGGAGTATATGCTCTGACAGTTCTGTTTTTAAAAGTTCTAAAATCAGAGAACTGGCAGAATGGGGAAGGTATGGTCTAAGATGATGGGAAATGTAGTCCAGTACATCTAAAGGGCACCAGCATGTGGAAAGCTGAATAAACTCTACAAAGAGCACTTTGTTGGGAATTGAAATATTGTCCCAAATACCACAACTTAAATGCATCAGTTTAGGGAATCTGTGGAAAGTAAAACTGTGAATGTCTTAAGAGAGGAACAATAGAATAGTGTTGACAAGACCAAAGTGCTTCTTCTTAGTGTTATCATTCTCACCGTCAGCATCGAAGTATCTCTAAGTGCGTGAATGTGGGAGGGAGTTACTAGTGGAAACCTTTCTGCCACTAGTGTTGTCATACTGCCTTCACTGTCTTTCATTCTGCCATGTCTCCTTCAGTGATCTCTTATGGCAATAACCCCTCTTAGTCTCTATTCAGTTTTCAAGATGGATGGTGTGAAGTCTAGATTAGGAACAATAGGATGGAACTAAAAGAAGCAAGCTAGAGGACATCAGTAAAGCATGTCTTCAGAGTTGAACTTACAACATTTCAAGGTCAAGTAGCTAAAACCTGGTTAAAATTAGAGACATAAACAAGTGCTGATAAATAACAGCGCTGGTTTATGTTGTGCTCTTTGTCCATCACACAATGAGCATTCATTGCACAAACATTTTCGCTCAGGCCTCAAACATTCTATGTGGCAAAGACACTGTAGAATGTTCAAAATGTATTGCTGTCATTGTTTGAGTGTTGGACTACAACTATGGACACCAGGGTGCAATTCCCAGCTCAGTCATGAAACCCATTGGGTGACCTTGGGGAGGCCACATGTGGTCAGCCTCAGGGAAAAGTAATAGCAAACATCGTCGTCTGAACAAATCTTGCCAAGAAAACCACTTGATAGGTTCGCCTCAGGGTCACCATAAGCTGGTAATGACTTAAAAGGCATACAACAACAACAGCTATATTGTTAGCACATGTCTTTGATCATGGACATGTGCACATTAACTTAATGGCCATTTATTTTTTTAATCTTGTACCACAGTGCATGGTGGGAACATCAGCAGTTTACACATAAAAGAGGGGAAATTTAAAGATAGACCAAGGTTTAGGTCTTAGGAAATTAGAACCTTAATAGTAAACAGGGAGGTAGAAGAATGCAAGAGGAACATACATCCAAAAAAATCCCATCACAATGGACAAATTAAAGATTTCATAAGTCAGTACTCTGGGTAGTACTTCTGGAAAGAATCACATGAGGGGAAAAACAGGGAGCTGGACCACAAATATCCATATCTTCTTGAGGGAGGAGGGGGAAAGAGCTCATTTCTTTGCAGGATGCTTATAGATCAGGAAGCCTGCTTTGGTTCTAGGATGTGAAGACTGCTTCAGTAGTCTATGCTGCAGAACTAAGTGCAAAAGGGAGCTTTGAAGCTTCTTGCAACTTTCCACACTAAAAGACTTTGGTAGCTTCAAGAGTGAACAGGCAACAGAGTGCTCCATCAGCATCTGTTTAAGTTGTATCTGATTACGTTGTACAGACCTGGAAGAGGAGTCTAAAGGAAGAGTTATAGTTAGCTACAGGTAACAGAGACTGAAACTCATGGGAGAAGAAGGCCTATAATACCTTTGAGTATCTTCCTGACACTTGGGGAGGGAGTTTGAAATAGACTTTTCCCAGAACTAAAGAATGAGGGGGGGGGGGTTTCTGGGTCTGACCTGGTCTACACCATGGGAGCAGTATGTTAAACTGATTTAAATTCCTAAACATTCTTACCAGTTATGCAAAATTAAAGAAGGCAAAATCTGGGTGGTGGTTCCTGACCTTAAATAAAGATATGTGTGTGTGCGTGTGTGTGTGTGTGCACGTATCTGTTGATTTATGATGACCCTGTGAATTTCATAGGGTTTTCTCAGACAAGGAATACGCAGATATGGTTTTGCCATTTCCTGCCTCTGAAACATAGCCTACAGCACTTGGTATGTGGTCTCCCATTCAAATACTAACCAGAACTGACCCTGTTTAATTTCCAAGATCATATAGGATCTGGTACCTTGATTGCTTTATAGGAGGAACACAACACTTTCTGATATGGTGCTTTAACACCAGAGCCACGATCAATCAGTTCAAATGGGGTTTGTCCTGGGTGGCTGTGTGTAGAAGGAGCTAAGTTTAGACCAACCTCCTCAGTCTGGCACCCTCCAGATGTGTTGCAATAGTACTGTCAACCCTTCTACAGTCAATGGCCATGATGTCTGGGATGATGGTGGATGTAATTTAAGACAATTGGAGGACCCCAGATTGGAGAAGTTTAGTTTAGAATAAGGTGTTGGGATTCACCTAGAGTTTATATATCTCTTCATGCATTATGTCTAGGTGACACTGTAAAATGAGAACAGCAAATGCATGCCAAAATACATCTTGGCTTGATTCTTCATGGATCTGTGTTATCCATCCTCCCCAAGCAAGATGAGTCTTTTTCTTGTTGGAGTCAAGGCTTCAGCAACGTTCTTGAAACAGCACAGAAGCTGAGTTCCTTGATAACAATTTGCCCTGAACTGCAGATAATGCATCACTTTTTATAAACCTAGAAATAATAAGATAAAAAAGACTTACTCATTTGAAGAGTTGGACAAAAATAAATCCCATTTCACTTCTAACATTGAGGCTAAAGCTGTCTTGTTCAAAGGGAATTTTCAGTTTGAGGTGTGCAAACAGTAAGTTATTCCCTTTTTTATGGTACATTAAATTGTTCAGAAAATAATAGTAGTTATGAAGTGTCTGCAATTGGAAAAAGAAGAGTTTTATTCTCTGCTGCCGTTGTGTCTGTGATTGCAGGGAATCTTTGTGCATTAATTTGGTTTGCACATGCACATACTCTTCCAAAGTCCTCAGTGCATTCAATTGAGAAGAAAATCACAGTGGAAAAGAAATGGAACAGACACACATAAAATGTCTTATTGGGTGCACAGAAAGATTTTTTAAAAAAGAAAAGAAAAGAACACTGGACTTTCTAAGTTTATGGTTTCCATTCAGTAGCTCCTTGCATTTGTTCTTGCTGTCCTGGTAGCAAAAGTGAAAAGCAATTGTTCATCAGCATGTGTGATATTGTCACCATTTTAATGTCTGATTGTTTCTCATCTGACATTTCCACATGAAATAGCTCTTACACATTGAGTCATATAATGTGAAACTACTTTGAATTCTTGATTCCCTTTATATTGGGCATCCAAATGACATCCAGTCATTGGCCTGTGTTTTGACAATGGCCAATATGCCATTTCTCTGACCCCAGACTGTCTGGATTTGGAATGGGAAGGGAGAATTATGACAGAATTGTGTGACTGTGACTGAGACTGTGACTGTCACACAGACTCAAACAAAAATCCATCAGTAATACCTTTATTGGCCAACCAAAATGCACAATATGTGTCACAAGCTTTTAAAGCTCCTTGGAGGCTTCAATAAAGGTATCACTGATTGATTTTTGTTTGAATTTGCTAAATGGCAAACACAGCTACCCTTGAATGTCTCACAGACTGTGAAACTGTCACTATGCAGAAATAATGCTAATAAAAATAGTTGGATAAAGAAGTTTAAACTTTCCCTACTCATATATATGGTCCAGATTGGTCACTTAACTCCTTAAAAAACACTGTTCCATTTTTCATCTCTAAGATATTCTCAGTTTTACTTTCCACAGATTCCCTAAATTGATGCATTTAATTTTGACAAGACCCAAGTGTTTCTTCTTAGCATTATCATTCTCACCATCAGCATTGTTACGTTCCTTCCTCCATTTTTCACATCTTCCTCCTCTGCATCCAATATTGCTTTTCGTATGATGTTCTCAGCATACAAATTAAATAGATAGAGTGATAGAATATCACCAGGGTTGACTCAGCCTTGCATCCTTACGCAGGTCACTAAACTGAGTACCCAACTTGTTGGGGACAATTATTCACACGTTGTAAACCACCTAAAGACTACTTCATTCAGTATGAAGTGGTATAGGAATGTAAATGCTATTTCTATTGCTAGAATGCAGATTTGCCTGTCCTCCTTTCCAACTGGAAGCCATTCTGTTTCTCCATATCCTGTCCTAACAGTAGCCTCTTGTCCTGAATACAGGTTATGCACCAGGACTATCAGATGTTGTGGTACACCCATTTTTTAAAAGAATGATCTATAGTTTCTCATATCTATATAATCAAATCCTTTGCTGTAGTCTATAAAGCACAGGCTGATCTTCTTTTGAAATTCCTCAGTACATTCCATTATCCAATGTATAATAATAATAATAATAATAAATTTTTATTTATATTTCCCACCTTTCCCTACAGATCGAGGCAGGATTACACAATAAAATAAATATAATGTGCAAAATACAAACAATAAAATAGTACAGCAACAATAATAAATTATAAGAGAATAAAATACAATAAGGACTGGTTATTATACAATATAATAAAATAAAAATAAAAATAAAAATAAAATAAAAATAGTCAATCGTCGTCAGAATCTAGAAATCTAGAAGATCAAATGGATAGGCCTGCAGGAAGAGCTCCATCTTAAGTGCCTTCTTAAAGGCATCTAACGTAGTAATAAAAAGGATCTCTTCCAGTAGGCCATTACATAACATGGGGGCTGCGGCCATGTACGATCTTTGGGAAGTAGTGCTGAGTCTGGTTCTATGG
This sequence comes from Phrynosoma blainvillii, assembly GCA_026167975.1. Classification (NCBI taxonomy): domain Eukaryota; kingdom Metazoa; phylum Chordata; class Lepidosauria; order Squamata; family Phrynosomatidae; genus Phrynosoma; species Phrynosoma blainvillii. The sequence goes on along the minus strand of JANUYF010000003.1, from coordinate 87,648,454 downwards.
TGTGCTAATAAATTCTTCCCAGATGTTCTGACAGTGTTTGCTATAGTATGTTTGCTATATGACCCCTAGCACTTTATTACCCTAGTTCTTCTTTTCCTGAACCCTACTTGGACATCTGGTCATTCTTGTGCCTTATGGTAAGAGTCTTTGGGGGGTTGCAGACTGCCAGAAATAGTGCAAATTGAGTCCATTTTAAGGGTTAGGTTAGTGCTAGGGAATCATGGGATTTTTTTTTCTGAGACATTGAGCCTTCTCTGCCAGAGAGCTCTGGTGCCACAATAAACTACAGTTCCCATGATTCCCTAACCGTAACCCTAAAAGTGGACTCAATTTGCACTATTTCTGGCAGTCTGCAACACCCCTTTGTTGTAGAATTTTAAGCATCATCTTGCTTGCATGATAAATTAATGCAATGATTCTGTGATTACTGAAGTTCCTGGTGTCTCCTTTCTTAGGGACTGGAATATATGCTGAGCATTTCCAGTCTGTGAGCCATTGCTTTGTTTTCCAAATTTGTTACATTTCTTAGTTAAAACTAGAGTAGATTCTGTATCTGCAGCCTAGAGCAGCTCTACTGGTATGCCACCAGTTCCTGGTGATTTATATCTCTTATTTGCTTAGAGTGCAGATCTCACTTCATTTTTTAAAGCTTGAGGTTTGTCCTCATGTGGTTCTTCTTTAAATAAATCTGTCATCAGTTCATCCCTTTTATATAGTTCTTCAGTGTATTGTTTCCATCGTCTCACCACACTTGTCTTAAACTTTCCCTTGATTTCTTGGATTTTGCTGAAGAGGTCTCTTGTTCTTCCTTTCTTGTTGTTAGCTTCTATTTTACTTTACTGGTTATTATAGTAGTTCTCCTTATCCATGTGCATAAGTCACTGTAAGTTTGCATTCAGGGTTCTGATCCTACTTCTGTCAACTTTCTTTTTTGCTTCTTTTTTGTCTTTGACAGCTTGTAGGGTTTTGTCTGTTATCCACTGAGGCTTTTCTTTCTTTTTGGCTACATTCAGTTTTCTCTCTAACAATATCCCTGGCTTCAGCCCAGAGTTCTTCTGGTTCCTGATTGATTAGCTTAATAATGCAAATCTGCTTTTCAATTTGTCTTTAAATTCTTCATTGATGTTTTCCAGATTGTATTTTGGCATGATGGCTGATTTACAGTTCTTCTTTAGCTTTACTCTCTCTTTCCCTCTCCATCTTCCTTTTCTCTATGTCTGACCCTATCCCACCTTCTGTTCTCTCTCTCTCTCTCTTTCAGCACTTCCTCTTTCATATGCATCCCCCCTATATCTATCTCTTTTAACTCAATAGCTCCTCCAGTTTGCATGATCAGAGGGAAAATCCCATCATGGTCACTGTGACATCTCATAACCTTTTGCAACTAGTATGAAATCTCACAAGTCTCATAGAAGTTGATTCCATGCTCAAAATTACAAGAGCAGTGTAATCAAAGGGAAATTTTCACCAAGGGTGGAGATGCTATACAACCAGCAGGGGAATATGACCAAGTACAAATTAGAAAGCTGATGGAAATAATACACTGAAGAATTATATAAAAGAGTTAAAAGGATGACATATTCATTCAAGAAAGAAACACTTGAAGATGAACCTAGTTTTGGAAAGTGAAGTGGGAGCTGTCCTCAGAGTACCTGGGATCAATAAATAACCAGGAATTAGATGGCATACCAATAGAAAGGCTATACTGTAGTTCTAACTAAAATCTGTCAACCAACATGGAGAACAAAACAATGGCCAACAGATTGAAAATGCTCAATATATATTCCAATCCCCAAGAGGGGGACAGTAGAGATTGCAGTAGCCACAGGACCATTGCATTAATTTACCATGTAAGCAACGTGATGCTCAAAGTTCTACAACAAAGATTTTTTTACCATAGATGGAGTGAGAAATGCCAGATGCCCAAGCTGAGTTCAGGAAAGGAAGAGGCAAAAGGGATCATGTTGCAAACATAGGCTGGATAATGGAACATACCAAAGAATTTCAAAATAAAATCATCCTGTGCTTTGTAAGTTATACCAAAGCAATTGATTATGTAGATTATGAAAAAAGATGGATCATTCTTTAAAAAATGGGTGTGCTGCAACATTTGATTGTGCTGATGTGTACTCAGGACAAGAGGCTACTGTGAGGACAGGATACAAAGGAAGAATTGGCAAGGGATTCAGGCAAGACTGTATTTTATCACCCTCACTACATTCTGAGTTTGTTATTCATGTTATGCAACCACATCTATGCATATATTTGCAAGTTTGGTTGGTCACATGTGCGAGCACTTGAATAAAGGTGGAATCAACGATATGAATGTATTTGAAACACATTCAAGGCATGCAGTTTTATTCCGATTTATATCAGGTCTATTCACATCAGTTATTCACACTACCAACAATGAGAATCTTTTTATAAAATTCAGGGGGGAAAAACGTATATCAATTATCCTGGGTTAAGTGGGGGGTTTGTCAGGCCCCCCCCAACTTAATCGGATGCATTTGAAATGCATGTGAACAACAAGGATTCATCCCAAATTCTACATGAATTATTTTCGTCATCTGAATAGCCTCTAAGACTCCTGTCCAACTAGCTGAGCTATGCACTACTAGAAATACATTTTGAGACTGTGTACCCTATAAATGAAGTTTTTGTTATATTGCTTTATTCATTTATGTCCATTATAATATTACTCTGCTAAAATTAGGTGAGAACATATAATACGTATATCTGTAATGAATTAGGCAATTGTGTAGCTTCTGAGGAGAAAATGGTTCTATAATTATATTTAGAAGTAGCAATGGGCAAGATAGGTTCTGTTGACTAAGCAGTATTTATTAAGATAGTTCCACCTGATATTTACAAGTTATACACTTAAAAAATCTAGGTGAATTTGTTGTTGCAAGAAACACAGATATAGTTGTGGAACATGGAGATGGAAGCTGTCCTTTGGTTTGCTCTCCTGAACTCTTTGCAGGAAAAGGAATTCAGAAAACCCTGGGCGCTATGAAATTTCAAGAACTGAAAATACTTCATGAAGCTAATAGTTAATAAAGCTCCTGACTTGAATACAATATGTGGTATAATATAGCATATACATTTTTAAAAAAATGATGGGACGGGTGCTCTTTTCAGTCATCACCATTTTAGTAAGGCAGTTAATGGCAGTGAAAAAGAGAGGCTTTTAAAAAAAATTATTTCTAAAACTATCATTATAGTGGTATAGCACTACATTATAGAATGCCATAATACTGCTTTAGAGAAAAGAGTATTATAGCATTACAGAGGTATAGCGCTATACTTCTATAAAGCTAATAAAATAAGGAGGGAAACCCTTTCCAGTCATATCGTCCATTAACTACCTGGCTAAAACAGCAGTCACTGGAAAGATCTTTATTCTCATTTAGTTTTTAAAGTAGCATTACAATAGATATAGTGCTACATCCTCTATAATACTATAATACTACCTTGGGGAAAAAGTATTATATCAGTATGAAGGTGCTGCTATAGTTCTGCAATGGTAATTTTATAAAAAGAAAATGGTTTGAACAAACCCTTTCCTGTTGCTTAACCTTCCTAAAATGGTAATGATTCCAAATATATTTTTTCATTGTACAATGTAGTACATATGACCATGTTCCCTATATAGCATTCTATATGAAGCTATTTGTGAGCCAATGTGCTATAGTGGTTTGGGTATTGGACTAGGACTCTGGAGATCAGAGTTCAAATTCCTGCTTGGTCATGGAAATCCACTGGGTGACATTGGGCAAGCCACAATTTCTCAGCCACAGAAGACAAGGGCAAACCCTCTCTGAACAAATCTTGCCAATAAAACCCCATGATAGGTTCACCTCAGGATCTTCATATGTCAGAAATGTCTTAAAGGCACACAACAACAATAACCTATGCTGTATAATACAAATTAAGTTAAAGAACTGAATGGAGATACAGAGATAGACAACTCTGTACAAATTTGGTGTCCTTTTATTAGCTATAATAATCATCACAGGGACATGTGGAAGCAAGCTCCCACAACTCATGTAAACATTTGGAATAATGCATTTGGAGAAAGTAAATGATAATTCCAGATGACACTTGAATACTGTGGTTTACACATTGTTATGGATTTTATCTGGTTATTTATTGTTAATTTTTTTTCTCTACTTCTTACTTGTACATTTTTAAACAAACTAAAAATATTTTAAGAATAATAAAAGAATAATACGAATAATAAATAAATAAATAAATAAATTTTATTTTTACCCCACCCCTCTGACAAACAATCTGGGCAGATAGCATTTTTAGTTCTGTTCATTATTTGCTCCCCCCCCTCCAATTTATGTACAAATATCATTATACCTTAGGCCCACCTAGTTTTTCCTAACAAAAACTCACCACCTTTAGCAACTGAAATTCAATGAGTGGAATTTCCTCTTCAATGGAATCTCTACATTGGGAATATGGTGCATTTTTGTATTTCTGCCTTCCAAGTAGAACTTTAAAGCCACAGGTTTTGACAGAATCCCTAAAATGACTACATAAGAAAGTGCTTGAGCTTTTATGAAAATGAATTTGCTCAGAGTGTAATAAATTTCTTACTTGGAGTTCTAGCCCATTGAGTCAATTCATTTTGTAAACACTGTGTATACAGTATTTTTATTATTTAACACTGCTAGTATTTATTATTATTGATTATACTTATATCTCACTAGTTCTCAGGAAACTTCAAGGAAAATACACAACTTCCCTGTGCACTTTAATAAAACAAAAACCTTGAGGGTTAGGCAGAGAGACAGGCCCTAGGTCACCTCATGAGTTTCAACCTCACTAGGATTAGAACCATGAACTCCCAAGTTCTACTCCACCACTCTAACCAGTATACTACATGGCTCTGTATACCTTACTGTTCTATCTCATTTTTCAGCTACTGTTCAGGAAGTCTCTTCCCTAGACTTAGTAGAAATTTTCAGGCTGGAGTTATGCCAACATATAGGGCCAAGAAACAACAGCGTTGCTAGGTAGGGTACAGGGGGGTGCAGACCCCACTAGGTGACATCCAAGAAGAGGGTTGATGCCCAGTTGCCCCTGTTGGTGTGCAGCAGCAAGGAAGAATGTCTAGCCCCCTCCCTGCTTTGCACTACATGTGTAGTGTCTGCATGTAGGTAGAATGGCACGGAGCAGGGTGGGGTGCTGGGCATGCTCCCTCCCTGCCTTGCGCTGTTCTGCATGTAGGTAGAATGGCACGGAGCAGGAAGGGAGTGTGTAGAGCAGCACATGGTAGTGAGGTGGACATCACCCTTTTGGCCCTGTTTCCCCCAGAAGTCCCACCCTCCAATTCGGGTGACACCCTGGATGGCAATGCCACTGCTAAGAAGATGAAAATTTGGTAACTGTTGCCATATTGCATGGACTAATAAGACTAGTAACCTTGGATGAAGTCTTTGAGCTGTTATGATCAATCAGCCTATCCTCTTGTACCTGCAGGTTTATGTGCTTTGCTTCACAAATGGAAAAATATGCTAGTTTTGTGCAGACACAGCAGTCTTGTGCAATATAAATATTGCACAAGTTGCAGAAACCAAAAAAAGAAAAAAACACTGTGTGGTGTTTCAGTTCTCTTGAGATAATTAGAAGCTGTCTTAGCAATAGAAACAGCTTCTAAAATCTTACTGGTTAACCCTAGTTACAGTAGACCCATTGAATCAACAGCTAAATGGTGAACTGACACCAAGATAATTCAAATTGATTCAACAGGTCTACTCTAACTAGGAGTAGAAAAGGCATGCCAAAAAGCTTTGCCTATAAACTCACCAACAGGCAAAACGTCTTCACATCTGTTGTGATCATTGCCAGTTTGCCCTGTCCTGCAGCTCCCTGTACCCTGTGAAAAAGCTGTTCTGGAGGGTTCAGGTGCACCTCTAAAATAGCATTCTTAAGGAAAGGTAAAATGGGGGAGGATATCCTTCTTCCAGTATGAAGCCTTCAGTGGATCTTTGCCCACTCCATGAATGGAAAAAGTCCTTCCCTTTACAGAGGGGAAGTCCAGAACAGTGAGGTGTCATGACACAATGCCTGTATTAGCAATATGCATAAGTATTTTTCTCTCTGTGCATCTGAAATATTATTGGCTGTAAAGAAATGGTAGCATTGCTGTGTAAACTGTATTATGAAAATATTTTACATCATATCAGCATCTGCCTTTGTCAGAAAACATGTCAACAGCTGGAGAGCCTGGTATTAAGATGCCACTACCTGATAATTTATTGAAAATTGCTCTTAGAAGACGGAAATGACAATGAAGTAATGAAGAAATACTTCCACTCATTCAGTCCCAATTTAGCATTAATGCCAAGGCACACTGAACCTTTACAGAGACAAGGAAAAGTCCACATCGCCAGTAACTATACAAGGTCCACTCTCTCTTTAATGTGCCACTGGTTTTATGTAGGCAAGACCTATTAATGTTAATGGAAGTTATGTGCGTAATTCTCCTGTTTCATTGATGAGAGAATAGACTTTTATGATTCTAAAGAAATTACACAGAGCTAATTTAAAAGGATTTTTTTTTAAAAAAAGTGAGACAGTGACAGAGCTCATCATTTCATTTCTTAGCTTGAACTCTAGAGAAAAATGAACAGAGACATAACGAATGAATTGTCAACAGCTTGGGACACTGCAGGATCACTTTTTCCTGTACCTGTCTCCCTGTGACTTCTGATGATCAGGTGAACTTCAGGTATGTTGCAGGTGAGTACAGATGACAGGACAAGCCTGGGGACCTCAGTGTACTGCTGTGTATCATTGTACAATGTCTGATCATTCCAGCTTGCAATGGGACACTAAACAAACTAAGCTAATATTGTGTCACACAGATACTTTGTTTCCAATAGTGTGTTTCTCTCCCAACTAGCAATATAACGAATATTCACAAATTTTCTTGTCTTTAGTTAGAGAGGGTTACCTTACTAGGCTAAGACACTCTATTGAAAAATATTAATGTTCACAATTTGTTTCATCCTTTAAAGAGAACATACATATGAGTTTTTTTAAAAAAACTGATTTGCAAAAACACATTGCATTTTAAAAGATTATTTTACACAAAAGCCAAAGTTTTGTGAACAAAACCATACTTTTATTTATAAAATAAGTTGTCACAAAAGTCCCCAAATGCCCAACCCATCATCAAAGGGCTCTTCCAGATGAATCTAAAAAATCATGAGTTCTCATGATTTAGCTCTTTGAGTTTTGCTGGGTTGTTGTTGTCTCCATGTTGGGAGCTTTTTATAGCAATTTCTTTTTATATTCACGAGGTGTTTTTTTGCAAAGGTTTTTAAACACTGAGACATGGTTTGCTAAGGTTGTTCTATGATTTTGAAAATTATATCCTCTGTAAATTTTATAGTGATGGACTATAGTACTATAACTCTAAAAAGAGGGAAGGAAAAGGAAATATTGAATAAAACATATGAATTAAAAAGAAACGCACCTAGTGTTGCTACAAATTCTGGGACTTGCCAGAAAATAGTCCAGGACAAAAAAAATATTGGGCCTTTACAGACTGCTAGCAATAATGCAGCTTGAGACCACGTAAACTGTCCTGGCTCAGTGCTAGGAAATCATGGGAATTGTATTTTTTCTGGGACATTGAGCTTTCTCTGTCAGAGAGCTCTGATGCCACAATAAACTACAGTTCCCATGATTCTTTCGCACTGAGCCAGGACAGTTAAAGTGGCCTCAAGCTGCATTATTTTTGGCAGTCTGTAAAGGCCCATACAAACAAACCCTGGGAATGAGAGCAACAAATACAGTAACAGTTACCCCATCTAGAAGAACCCAAAAATGCACTTAAACTCTTTTAATCTCACCCAAAAGAGAGAAAATTTCTGAATTTTTCCAGCTTTCTGCACAAGAACAAAATAATGATTTACTTACTTGTGCCTAACAAACCAACCAACAAACCTAAAACACTTTTTTGATTCTTCGTCAGATTTGTTGGGACAGAACCAAAGCAAACCAAGTGCCGATATTGGATGATACAATACCATGGAGCAAAACTCTTTTTTAATTTTTTTTTACATGAACCATCTAAGTAATATACATTCAGAAAATAAAATGACAGAAAGAAGAGAAAGGTAGGAAAAGAAAAAAGAGGGAAGGGTTTTTAAAAAGACATTTAACTAATACACACTAAGGGGCTATGCAGACGGGCGGCTCTGGGCCATCCCTGCTAGGGGCGGATAGGGGCCTCAGCAACCTCATGCCACGGCCCCGATCCTCCCTTTTGCCATCCCTAAAAGAGCAGCAAAATGCTGCTCCTTTTAGGGGCGGCAAAAGGCCACCCTAAGAGCTGACGCCATGGATCTTCTGCGCCCTTTCAGCACAGCATCCTACCCCACCCCAATTCCACTCCCAGGCCAGCCCTTTAGGCCAGTCTGCAATGCCCCTAGGTCTCTGATGCCACAATCCTGAGTGTAATAAGAAAATTAAAAAAAATTAAAATATTATCCTACCATTTCAGATCCAACTAAATAATTCTTCTAAAATTACTAAAACTCCATAACCACAAAGTATTATGTCATTAGATTTCTTATTGCTCTAAAAAATTGATGAATGGTTTCCAATATTTCAAAAAGTTTTCAGTTGGCTTATCCTCTAGGACCCACATTAATTTGACCATTTGGGCTAACTCAGCAACCTTAACAATCCATTCTTCCATCATCAGTGCTTCAGTCCATTTCCAAGTTTGAGCAAATAATATTCTTGCTACTGTTGCCATATATCCATATATCAAAGAAGTAATCCACTTTTACTCTCCAGTTGTTTATCCATAATACCCCAAAATGTTTCTAGTAACGTTACAAAAGCTGCCTTTAAGTGTTTTTGGACTAACATCTACATCATAGACCCGTAACTCTTTGCCTTCTTACAAGTCCACCACATATGAAAAAAGGAGCCCTTCTTATCCTGGCATACCCAACATTGTTCTGAAACACTCTGGGATATTTTCACAGCTTATTTGGACCATCAGTACATTGTCTTATACTGGTTTTCTTTCAGATCACTGCACAATGTCAATTTTGTTTCTTTAGGCCACATTCCCACCCCCCATCTATCCATATGAACATTGTGCCCAAAATTTTGGGTCCATCTTATGTACTCTTTTATGGACCTATCTTCTGCCTCTAGTTTCAGGAGCCATTGATACACCTTTTAAATTACATGGGCATCATCTTGGGCTTGTTTCTTCGGCTCCTGTTATAAATCAGGATCCCCTTTAGTCCCTTGGCTTAAAATACCAGGTGAACATGGCCAAAGTGGAGTCTTTTTAATGCCTCAATGATGGTATATCTTCCACATGGAAGTGTGAGCTGGATGTTACCTATTTCTTTGCCAGTTAAGTTAATTGGTTGATTTCTGTCTATCTTCAGCTGCCTACCCCTCTCTTATAAAGGTGACATTTCGTGAGCATTGTATTTTTTCAAAAAATTGTATTTCTATGCCGCTCTTGCTCTTCAAATTCCTTTCAGAAAAAGACTTCTGAACATGAAGTCTTCACAACCTTTAGGTTCATTGGTTATACCATGATCTTTAACCAAATTCTGCCTTTTAAGAAAGGGGTGGTTAATTTTGGAGAGTCCAGGACCCTATCCTGTTGAACCTACCACACAATGTTGCAGCCCCTCATATAAAAAATGTATTAAATATTAAATAAGTTGTTGATGAAAGTCTTCATTATTATTTGTATTTGATGACTACATGTTACTGTAAATGGAGAACTGCAGAGGTTAATAAGTTTACCAATCAATTTTATTTGGAATACAAGTGGTTGACAGCTTGACAAGGAAAACTATATATAAAAGCCATTTCCCTAGGTTCTCTTATACACATTTGTGTGACCAAGAACTGAAACACAGGATCTGACTAAGGAATAGCAGTAACAAGCTCACAATCAGGGGAGTTGCTATGATGGGGGTGTTGGCAGAATGAGGGCATTGATTTCCCCAGATAAGAATTCAACCCCCCAATGAAATTTTCCTTCAGTCCCAAATTTCAAGCATTGCAGACAAAGAGAATTGAACATCTTTTGCACCTACAATTCTTCTATTTGCTGTGTTCACATTCTCTTGCCTGCTGCTTTTCTTTGGATGCCTAAAATGTGGTCCCAGATGCCCAACTGAAGTTTTACAGCAGTACCAGAAATTTGAAGGAAAATTTCATGAGGGAAGGAGAATTTTCATGGGGGGTTGGTCATAGGAAGTCAGTGTAGTGTAATGGTTTGAGTGTTGGACTATAGCAGCATCTGCACTTAGAAAAATGCGATTTGACACTGCTTTAACTGTCATGGCTCAATGCTGTGGAATCCTGGAATTTGTAGTTTGTTGTGACACCAGAACTTTCTGACAGAGAAGTCTAAATATCTCACAAAACTACAAATGACAAAATCCCATAGCACTGAGCAGTTAAAGTGGTATACTGTATTATTTCTGCAATGCAGATACATGACTCTGTAAACCTGGATCTTAATCCTTGCATGACCATAGAGATCTCCTGGGTAACCTTGAACAAGTCACACTCGCTGAGCCTCAGAGGAAGGGAAAGGCAAACCCCCTTGGAACAAATCTTGCCCAGAAATCCCTGTGAAAGGTTTGCCTTAGGGTCACCATAAGTCAGAAATGACTTGAAAGCACACACAACAGCAACCATCATTTTGCCCCCTCCCCTGCAGCTATACCTTGATTTATATTAATATATACGGGTCAAAATGTATATCACAATTTCAAAACATATTTAGCATATTATAGTACTTAGCGTAATTCACATTTGAAATTCTAAAAAATAACAAAATGCATTGTTTTATCCTATGCTATAATAATCATTAGCACTTGAAAAAGCTGTAAGACTCTTTGTTAGCTTTGCTTTTGTTCCATAAGTGTTTTTTTAAATTATTATAAGTTAACAGTTTAAAAAACCAGAGATTTATAATTAAGCCACCTTGGATCCCATTTTGGGAGAAAAGCAAGATATAAGTGCAATAAATAAATGTTTCTGGTGGCCAGCTAATTCAGCCTTCCATACTAAAGTAAGGTTCACTATCACTACACCATCTATGACAGATATTCATCAAGTTCATATCTTCTCTTTTCTTACCAACTGTGGCAAAGATGACCCATGATATTCAGCTGCATGAAGTAAAGAAAAAGATGATCTTCCGTCTTCATTCCACACCCAGAAGCAAAACAAACTAGCAGGTAAATCTAGACCAACAGACACCTGAGGTCAACAGGTTAGTTTAGATGAGCAGGGCAGGCTCTGACCTTCAGCATTTCAGTGTTGGTTCTCATTCCTCATCATCTGCCCTCTGAGGCTTATTATACAATTATACCACAGTGGCTCTCTGGGGCCATACATGCATCTGCACCTTCTGACACAGAGGAAGACATCTTTGGGATTAGGAAGAAAGTTGATTTAATTTAATTTAATTTATTCCAATTTAATTATTACTTACTTTTGACAATGTAATTATTGCAATGTAACAATTACAACTTAAGTTATTATTATAGTTTTTGAGAACTGTGCCGAAGGGGGCATAGAGACCTCTGACAACAGCTGCCACAGTGTCTCCTAAGAGACACACTGGCCTCCTTCACTCAGAGAGCAAGCCCTCTGAGACTGACTCCTAAAACTTTCTCTCAGTAGTGGAAACAGAAACACTCCATGCACTTTGGAGGGGATCAGATATGCAGGATTGGGAGGTAAGTAGCAGTGGGAGGAAAGATTTCCAGCAAACAAATTTGTGACTGCAAAGGCATATCCTCTAAGATTTTACAGATGAAAATTGGGACATGTGACTGAGCAACAGAAGAGTGTGGTTAAAAGGGTGTGGCCATGTAACAAACTCACAAATCTACTAAATAGAGAAATCCTGAAATTTCTGTACTGAGTCTGAGGAAGCCTTAGCTTCTACAGTCCTCTACTCTCTCTTATCTTGTGTTGAGTGAGTGCAAGCTACTTTTCACTTTGAATTCATCATATCTTTCCATCATTATCCCCTTGCTAGTGATCTTTTGCACTGTTGAGTCCTATTGGTTTCAACTTTGTAGCACACTCCCATTGGGATATGCTGTTGACTGCCTGACTTTCCCCCTTTGTTGAGGTGAGCTGAGAAAGTGGGATGGCAGTGGATTAATCCAGATGTGTCCCTGCCAAACTGGGATGATTAGAGGGTATGCAATCACAAAGAAGATATTGGTAGTATATTTGGTGGCAGTAAAATTGCTTTTGAAGTCCGACCTGGCACCAGCAGTTGTGGGGCACTGTCCAAAACCCTTGGGGAGTATGCAGCCCATTGACCATGAGTTGTACACTCCCAAATTCATGTTAAGGTTGGCCACACACCATAGTATGGTTTCTACTCCTGAAATTAAAATAATAACAACAAGAAAAAGAAATACTGTAGCTGAGGGAGAGTGGGAGTGGGGTGGGGAGCCAAAGCCTATTGTTTTTGCTGTTCATTGGGTTGAGGATGGACTGAGGAGCAGATCCCAATATTCTGTTCATCTAAATTCTACCAGATTTAAAAATAGCATCAAAGCAGAAAGGGGAATTAGGCTCCTTTCATGGTGTCTCTGCCTGCAGATAAACAACAAAGGGGAAAAGTCAGGCAGTTGACAGCATATCCCAATGGGAGTGTGCTACAAAGTTGAAACCAACAGAACTCAACAATGCAAAAGAGATAATGATGGAAATATAGTCTAAGAATCACATCTTAGTCTACAAAAGGAAACAGAAAACTAGCTTTATTCTCAATAGTCAGTTTAATCTGGAGGGCCTGAACAGACTGCCAGAAATAATCCAGTTTAAGACCACTTTAACTGTCCTGGGTCAATGCTAGGGAATCTGGGAATTGTAGCTTTTTCTGAGGCATTAAGCCTTCTCTGTCAGACAGCTCTGGTGCCACAATAAACTACAGTTCCCATTATCCCCTAGCACTGAGCCAGGGGAATTAAAGTGATCTCAAACTGGATTATTTCAGGCACTCTGTTCAGACCCTCAGTGGGTTTCTATGGCTGTCTAGGGATTTCAACCCTGATCTCCAGAGTCATAGCCCAATGCTCAAGCTACACATTGTTCTCTCATAGCCTAAATATAATTATCAGTTAGATCCACAGATGAAGAATATGGTCCACATGTGCCATGTAACTGAGATAAAACAGTTCCATTCCAGCAATAGATTACACGTCTAATACATGTACATCAAGCGGAAAAGATACATTTTTGAAGAATAACGTGTAAGGGGCAGCAAGTTCCAGATTTATACATATTATGAAGTGTCTCATTACATTAGGGGTGGGAAACTTGTGGCCATCCAGATATTGCTGGATTGCAACTCCATTCATGCTTCACCATTCACCATGTTGGCTAGATCTGATGGGAGTTGTACTCTAGTAACATCTGGATTATCACATGTTCACCATTTCTGCATTATATTGCTTTAAAAAGGAAATACAGAGATACTGTACCTGAATGTTCATGATGAAATAAATTAGCTTACTCTAATAGTTGTTTTTGAGCAGTGGCATTCTTGCACTGGGTGACTCCTGGTGCTGTGGGGGGAGGGCTTCCAGGGGGTGGGACTTCTGGCCCCGGACTTCTGGTGGGGGTTCTGGGGTACGGGTGCTGAAAAGACCCTGGGCGGGCCCAGAAAAAGCCCCATGTGAGCCTTGGAGGCCCGAAAAGGCCCTGAGTGGCCAAAAAAAGCACGCTTGGGGTGTGGGGAGCAGACCTGATGTCACCCCCCCTTGTTTGGTGTCACCCCCCTTCTGAGATGCCCAGTGATGCTATTGATTTTGATTAAACCCATAAAATCTATGGACCTTATGTAAGTGTCGACTTCCCATTGATTTAATGGACCTACTCTAGTTGACATGAACATTAAATCAAATTTCCATTGATTTAATGGGCCTACTCTAGTTGAGATGAACTTTAAGCTAATGGGCCCTGCATAGGAGCAGAGTGGTGCTTTTGTGCATCTTTTGTCTATCTGAACAGGATGTAAAGCTGCTGCCACACTGCAGAAATAATGCAGTTTGACAATGCTTTAACTGACATGGCTCCATCTTATGGAATCCTGGGATTTGTAGTTTATTGTGGCACCAGAGCTGTCAAACAGAGAAGGCTAAATATCTCACAAAACCACAAATACCAGAAGTTCATACCATTGAGCCATTGCAGTTAAAGCATGTCAAACTGCCTTAATGCTACGGTGTAGATGGATAACATTTATGTAGATAGCATTTTCAGTGTGTGTTCATTGCTCATCTATGTCACTATAGCTAAAATGGAAGCCATGTTCCCCATTGTTTTAGATTTTTATATGGTACCCCAAACCTAAATCTTCTTTCTGATGTATCTATTTAAGTTGCAGCCACAATGGTGCTGTATATATGGCACTTTATTTGGAAGTGCAGCCATTATCACATCAACCAAGAACCTGAATACAACTCACCACAATGGGTTGGAAATCATTCTTAACATACCCAAGGGGAAAAAAATATCCTATGTCGTGAAAGTCTGCCACTGTATTTCTTTTTTTTAGATCCTTCCAGTATCGCAAACTTACACTGAAATACAAACACACACACACACAGAGGGTTAAAAATGTTGAAACAGTTGGTATTAGATGCATACATTGTTCCAGTAATGCTTACCATTTGCTTTGATTTGCCTCAGCAGTGTCTAAATGTTATTTTTATGTTCAGCACCTCCAACCCCTGTTTACACACATGAAAAGCTCCTTCAAAGTGTTTTTCTCCGGTGTTTAATGAAAAGTGCAGTATTTTCTATGCATAAATGTAGAGATGAAAAATATGGGAGATACAATCTAGCTGAGCACTTGGCATTTGGCATGATTACAATAATAACATACATGCACAAATCTTTCTGTTTGATCACACGGTGGGAGGCAAACTTCTTTGACCTATGAAGCTGATCTGTGAACTTCGTCAAAAAATTCAAAACCACACAGTTGTGGTTAGTGCATCCTATTAGCATAATTTGCCACCCAAGATGTAAATGTGTGCTGTACAAAGGAATACGGTGTGTGTGTGTGTGTGTGAAGAGAAGTGGTACATTGGAACTTGAGAGAAGGGAATATTTACATTGGATTATGCTTGCTGGTTTTGATTATACACTTGCCATATGCTTGTATCACAGAAGCTCCTCTGAGATCATCTTGGGATGATATTTATCCCAAACTTTTGGGCAGGTAGGAGGGGGACCAA
Organism: Phrynosoma blainvillii; assembly: GCA_026167975.1. Classification (NCBI taxonomy): domain Eukaryota; kingdom Metazoa; phylum Chordata; class Lepidosauria; order Squamata; family Phrynosomatidae; genus Phrynosoma; species Phrynosoma blainvillii. The sequence goes on along the minus strand of JANUYF010000003.1, from coordinate 87,633,161 downwards.
AGAATATGTAAAAAATCAAAGTCAGTTTTACAGAACAGAAGAAGGGCAACAACAAGAGAGATACTTTTTTATTTTTCTGCTTCTTGTCAAAGTTCTAAGATGAGGTGGGAAAAGTATCTGAAAATCTATGTTTGAGGATATTTCACAATGGGATTCCAAAAATGCTTCAGTAAGAGTGCATGCAAATTCTCCCACCCCTTTCCTATTTTTCTGTAAAAGGAATGTTTGTAGGACTTTACTTTTAACTGAAGCTTGCTTTAAAAAAAAAAAATACACAGTCTGTTCAGAATCCAAATGATGGAGGTTCTTTCTCCCTCTCTTTCCTCTACCCCTGAGATTAAAATGTGTCGGAATGCTCAGTACAGCTTTTCACTCTCTCTTGAATGGGCCCTTTAGTTTTTCACACCAAGGTGTCCTTCGGGGTGCCAGGTCAGGCTACCAAAACAGCTTCTAGGAGGGGATTAGGACCAATTAACATCTTTGTACACAAAAGCTACTGGCAGCTGAACAGGCGGCCTGGTGGCCCGTTCGGAGGCTGCATTTTAAATAAGGGCCTTCTGTACTTGAGCTCAAGTGGGAAGAGGCGGAGAAAGTTTTTATTTATAATTGAAAAACGTTGCTCCCGGATAATGTGTGAATAAAGGCAGAGTGGTGTTCAGAAGTATCTAACAAATATCATTTGAATATTGGCCTTTATTGTATTAATTCCCATCAAGGATACAGTAACAATACAAGATTCCATACTATGCATTGAGAAGAATGCCTTTAATCCTTTAAAGGAAAACAACAACAACAAACAACAACAACAGATTAATCCTGAGATCTTATTAGATTTTTGCCTCTGTTTTGTCTCATGGGGTTGATTACACCTTAGGGAGCCATCGTAGCAAAGCAATAAAATCCATCTTTATGATAAAATTTCAGAGTATCTATTAATCAGTTATTATCATAAAGATAGCTACTTTGTGAGACTTTTTGTTTAAGGCAAAATAAAATACATATTTTTACAAAGATGGCAATAATATTGTTTAATAACTGAATTTATCCATATTTTTCCCTATGGATGGGAAAAATCAGGAGGTGAGAAGGACACATTCTGAATGGGAAATATCCAGATGGTAAAGAAACCACCCTTCTCTTCTCTGCACCCATTCCTTCACTCAAACCTGCAGCTTCCCAGGCTTAATTCTCATGAAATAAAAGCAATCAAAATGCTCTGATATGGAATCTCTGCTTTGGTCTGTCATGTTCCTACAGTTAGCTTTTTTTAAAAAAAAAACACCCAATGATCAGAACATTTCTTTCATTTAAAAAGTTAATGTACTTGTGCACTTGGGCTTTAACTGATTAATTTGTTTTAACTGTAGTGTGCCAATTGATGTTACTTCAGAATTTGAACCATATTTGTATATTTTCCAAATATACAAATTATCACCCTGTGTACTCCTAAAAGAGTAACAAAGCAAACAGAAAGGGTAAAGTACTTAAAGATCTCAAGTGATATATTAAGGTATGTAGTTAGTACCATATAATGCAGACTATGCTGAAAATGATATGCATGTTTTCGCAACAAATTGCTTTCAAATCTGATCTTTTCAAGCATTTGCTTCCAACTCACAATGATGAAGATTATGATAACAACAGCAAGAATGACTACAAGAATGCTGTTCTATCCAGTTTGAGAAGGAAATTTTATTCCAATCGTTTATTTCAATTTTTCAATCATTGTTTCCCACATCTTTCATTATAAATATGATTGCAATAACCCCCATCAAGGAAAAGGGGGGGAAAGAGGAGGCTTGAATTGGCATCCCAATGCCTATGAATTTTAAATAAAGAATTGTAATGGGAAAGAGTGCTAGGAGACTGTTTTAAAAACAACAGGAATCAATGGAAGGGTTTTTGTTTTTTGTTTTTTAAAGGGAATAAAAGAATGGGGGAAAATAGGAACTGATTTCAATGGGTAACAATTAGCCTGGCTCCATTGATGCCATGGAACTTAGCCAGTTTATATCAGCTGAAGAGTTGGCCCAGTCTAAGTACTTGATCCTGGATCAAAACATTCTTCGTCATATTTAGTCATTTGTTTTAAGAAAGTAAGAATTTCTAACTGTCGAGGCAAATGGGAAACCCCATAATTATGATCATTTCCAGACTTGGGATTTTATAAATAACGACAAACTCCACTCCGGTGAGAGATTTTAAAGCAAACATTAAATGTTCTCAATGCATGGCTCCCCACCACCACCACACACAACTCCCTTGCTCAATTGCCTCCTCCTGCCTGCCTTCCCCCCTTTTTTTCCTTGTCTTTAGTTTCAGATACTGTATTGTGTTTCTTCCGACGTGTTGATTCTACCTCATGTTTAACGGTAATTGGCTGTAGTCTAGGTGGGGATGGAAACATTGTTATGTTTTGTTCATTTTTCACACTTCAGCAGTTATGCCTTTCTTTCCCTCAATGTATGCTTATTAGTGTATGAAATGCAGGTGTGTGGGAAATAGCAAGCGCGCATTGACAGGTTACTTTGTTGGCCACTGCCTAATTAGTAGCATAGTGGTTGCACCCTGCTAAGCTTTAGTGTGATGCAGTGGAGCTGGTCTGTTCTAATTTCCTCACAGCTTTGATATTCGCCAAGAGATTGACGGTTAGCACAAAAAGCCAAAGCGCGACAGAGGCCTGCAGAAACAATGGCCGCTCTTGCTTGTAGACACCACAGATGTGAGAGAAAGGGGACTAAAAACAATTGGCTGACACTGTCTAATTGTCTCCAATGTCAGCATCATTAATGTTTTCCCATGTAAAAAGTAAAAAGCCAAGGTTGTATCCTCCCTTTATTTTGAGTCACATGATTATGTAACTTGCTGAGATTCCGATTAAGTGTTAATTGTATTTGTGCAATAAAAGAAACTGAAGCTACCTTGGATTTAATGAATATGTACTTAATTAATTTGACAGCCTTTATCCTTATTACCTATTCAGATTATCACAATCAGAATTAATAACATTTATAAGCAATTAAAATTACAGCCTATTGAATGATAATATGTTTACAGCTCTCTTTCTCTCTTTCCCCCCCTCCCGCTGATATGCAAATTATGAATACTTATTAGCCAAGATGTTGTTTGCCTGCCAGGATGATTCTTGTCTCTGTGTTAACAGCAACAAACAACAGTAATCACTTCAATGTGTAATAGTGCCTTTCACAATCAGACAATTTCCTGAAGCACAACACAGGACCATGTCAAGAAAGGACTAGGAGAACTTATCAGTAATTGCTAAATTGCAAAGATAAGAGTGTACCTGGAAAAATAAAACACACATCACTTTTTTCAAATCACACATAACAGGAAAGGAAGACAAAGCCTATCGTTCTCTAACAGATCTACTATTTCAAAGTATTACTTCTATAGGATAAGCAATATGTAATTGGGAAAATGTAATTGTACATTATATATCTGTCCTTGTCTGGAATGCCAGCTGAATTTTATGTTGGACCGTTTCTGTGTAGCTTTGTTGGATCCCCTCCAGCTCATATCAGCTGAAGAGAACAATCTACAATTCTGAGCACTTTGAAGGCACATAATTATTATTACACTTAGCTCTCAGGCTGGTGAATAAAAAAAAAAAAATGCTGCCATCCAGGGTTTAATCCTGGATGATGATGCCAATGTCAGATGAATTATAGAGACCTAAATTGGGAAGGAGGGTGAGATTAGCTGCTCTTTGCTTTGCCCACTGGATTTCCAGTTTCAGCATCAGCATTGACTTGACGGACATAAAGGAGGTCACCATGGTTCACTGACATTCCACCTCACTGAGCAGGTGCCCTGTCTGACAACCCACTAAGCTGGAGTGCCTATGCCTATTGCTGCATGCTCAGAATAGAAAAGAGATTCTGCTAGTTTACCACCCACCCTGCTACCTAGCACTCTCCCTTGCTAGTCTAATGGAGGCAGTGTTGGAAGTGGTGTTGATGACCCTACAACTGTCCTCCATGCCAAGTGCCACTTTTAGAGAACCACTCCAAATCTCTGTCAATCTCTGTAACCTGTCAATCTTGCCTGACCTAAATAGCTAGTAATATACTACATTTGGTGTTCTTTTCAGACCTGTGGCTGAAAAAAAAATTATATTCTGTTGTCATAGGTGATTTGGTCAGATGTGGGTTTTGGGAAGTTTCTGATTGCCTTCAGAAGGGTGGGAGATTCATTAATTTTATGCACTCCAAGTTCCACAGTTCTAAAGGAGAGTGCAGTAAGATACTCATTAAAGAAATGAAGCATTGGACCTCCCATGACTTCTCCCTTGTGTCAAGCATTTTATTCCTGAAAAAGGCGTTGAAGCATTGTAATTAGGAAAATTTCTGATTGGAAACTTCCAAATTCTATATTGAACAGAACCCCCATACACACACACAAAGTTTCAGCTCTGCTTTTAACACCTTTGCAAGCATTGTTTTTAAGAATGTATAGAAGTTGTTGTCCATAAAGTTTTCCAAGACATGCTTTACAACAAAACATCCAAACGTTTCCCAGCTCTGTTTTTAACACTTTCCCAAGTACTTTTATCAGTATATGGGATCTTGTAGCTCAAGCAAAGAAATTTTCCCAAACAAAAAGGAGTTTTTCAAGTTTATTTTAATAGCTTGCTCCCATTAACAAGCTCTTTTCATAGATCACATATTGTTATTCTTTTTCCTTTTTAATAAACTGTTTGTGGAATCCTCTCTCATCCCCAAAGTATTAAATATCACAATCATACTAATGTTACTAATAATAACCAAACAACAAATATTGTAAGTGGAAATTATCTAAAGCAAGCCTTGTTGAGTGTAATGAGATGGCGTGCTGAAAATCTAACACAAACCATTTTTAAAGATTTTCTTTGTATGAGAGCATGGGGAGAGAGTTGGAAATAGAAGGAAGAAGATGAGTTTAGCTGGGAGACTTTGGGATGGAGGAGAAAACATGACAAGGAGTGAGAGAGAAATAGGTAAGAAGATTAAAGACACATATAGCCAGGAGAATTGGAGAGGGAGAAGGAGAAAGAGGATGAGAAAGGGTGAGGTAGACTGGAGAATGAAGGAAAAGATGAGTGCAACTGAGAAATGTGAGGAGAAAGAAGAAGTAAAAATAGGGAAGAGTACAGAAGGAAAGCACATTTAAGCCGAATGTAGAGAGTTCTTGTAGCACCTTTGAGACTACCTGAAAGAAAGAAATTGGCAGCATGAGCTTTCATAGACTTCAGTCTACTTCCTCAGATGCATTAGAATTACAATTAATTTAATTAATTTAATGTAATTAGAATTACATTTAAGCAGGAGTTGGGAGAGAGGAGAAAGAGAACAGGAAAGAGAGAAAAAGAGGAACTTTTATATCTTTGGATTCTACCACTATAGTTCGTCAGTAATATTGAAAGATACTGAAAGAGCCAAGGAAATCAGAAGGGTAGCACAACCCAGCTCCATCTCTCAGTGGAGGTTATTTCACCAAGGTGACCAAGTCAGTTTCTCTCTCAAAATTAGGTCGAAACCCAGACTGGAAGGAGCCAGAAAACAGCTAGGTTCCCAGAACAGAGATTTGAAAGTGGGTGGTGGATACAGTACTGTGGACTATCAGTCCTGATAGTCCTGAGAGGCAGTGGTCAGTGGGGTAAAATAGTGAGCTGACTCACAAAGTGCTGGATCTGGTCTTAAAGCATCACTGTTTACTGTTTTTATTATCTGATTGGTAAATATAGAGTTCTATTCCTTATTTACTCCACTCTATATGGTTAAAATTACACTGCAGTTTCCTTTCATTGTCTGAGGCTTACATGAGTTGTGTTATTATTGGGAGAAGGTGTGGTGCAGGTGTCTTTTTTAATCAGTTTTCCCTAGGCACCTGATTTTCTTCTTTTATCATTCTTGATTTCATACCTCCCTCTCTCTCTTTCTCATTCTCTTTGTCTCCCCAATTCCTATCTCAACATCTTCATAGCCATGTTAGTCTGTAGAATCAGTATGTAGAGATATCTTATAGTACCTTTGAGAGTAACTGAAAGAAAGAAGTTGGCAGCATGAGCTTTCGTAGACTAGTCTACAAAAGCTCATGCTTCCAACTTCTTTCTTTCAGTTAGCCTCAAAGGTGCTACAAGATCTCTCTAAATACTGACCTACCATGATATTCTTATTAGCTATCTGTCTAGGATGGATATATGTAATACTATTCTTCAGTTTTTCCATTCCCATCTGGAAGGCCAGGCCATACCTTTAAGGAAGAACTTGAGAGAATGCTGTTCTACCCTCTGGCTCTTGAAGCACCACAGAGTTGCATCTTGTCAGCTAACTCTTTTTATATCAACATGAAATTGCTAGAAGAGATAATCTTGAAATATGGATTGATATGTCACCACTATTCACATGGTGAATTCCCAGCTGCCAGTCTCATGGAGGCAAGAGAAAGGGATAAAACAGTGTCTAGAATCAGTTCAGGAATAGAGAGAGGTTAACAAAATGAAACATAATCCAGACAAGACAGAGATGCCACTAATCAAGAATACTGGGTACCTATGAGAGGTGGCTGAACAAGGTTGAACTTGGGTGGAGTTGTATTCCTTTGCAGGAACAGATAGATAGTCAGTGAATATTTATTTATCAATGTCATAGATAAAAGATTTGACTGAGATATGACAGAGAGGAAAGAATCAGCAGATACCCAAACATTCTTCTGTCAGGTGATGTGCTGGTGTTGAGGTTTTTTGTGTGTGTTGTTGTTGGAGGAAAAACTAGGTGCAACATCTAAAATAATCTTTCACCTTTTCAAGGTAAAGGCTGTCTAGTTGATCTCTGTTCTCCAGCAACAAATGAACCAGTGAGCTTCACAAGAAGTTCACACCTGGATTTTATGTTCACAGTAATGGAGGACCAATCCCTTGCTTCTTGGAACTCCTTGTTCCAATTTAACAGACTATATAGCCACTTGTGTTTATTAAGAATGAACTACTATTTCACAGATGAAATATGCTTCTTATATAGTATCTGTTATGGCATTCAAACATAATCCAGTTAAGACACCAAATCTTTGTAAAATGCTTTTGTCCTTAGTATGAAGTCCTATCACAATTTTATTAAAGCTTTCATTGTGTGTTCAGAGATCTCTGTCTTAAACTTCTTGTAGTAGTTCATTTTTCAAGATGCTTATATGCACAGATGATATTTCAGTTGATCTCACACTTGCTGTGAAAATACCTGGAGCATGCATTTTTTAACCTCTTTGCAGGACCTCTCATAAGTTTAAGCCTGTACTATACCATCATTGGGACTAAGAGCTACCACTTCATCCTAAAAAGGGCACAATCTGTTTAGTGAGTGCTTGGACAACCTAGTCTTCATTCCATGAACTATGCATACACACACATACACATTTCACATGAGCATGTGAGAGTTACACTTAACCCTTCACATAACCTCTGAACAAAATATTCAAGAAATAGGCAATTGAGGATATTCATAAAGATATGGAGAGGCCAGAAGACATCTTGCCATAGTTGGCTTTTGCAAATTGGCTTAGTAATCTTTTCCTTCTCTTGTCTGGGAAACACAGGAATGAGGCAATCCATTGCAAAATGAAGCCAGTAACTGTTGCAGATGTTGAGACTGCATCATTGTCTCCTATCTTCTCTAGGCCCACTTGGGAGCATTAGAAAGCACTCTAGAGTTACACTTGCAACAAACCAAACTGTTCTACACCACTTAATTTAGTCCAGAGTGCTTCCAATCTACAGATACCCTTTCTCACCTTCTCAAGAGGAAGAAGACGATTCTCATATTGGCTTTCATTAGTGAATAAACTAAGGTACATCTTTTCCCTTTTTCAAATGTCCAAGAATTTAATGTTAGTAGAAGGCAGACATTATCTGCAGTTTTGTGCCTTCTGCTTACTTTTCTGAAAGTCTTCCTTCTCTCTCTTGCTGCTTCTTAATTGTTCCCCAGTAATAGGGATGCAGTGTGGGCAAATTGTGGCTTGTGGGCTGCATGTGGCTCCTGGACCCCAAATCCCTACCAGTGTCTGAAAGCCCCCATTTATAAAAATAAAACATGTGGTTTGGGGGCAGTATTTTATCTCCAAACTGTGCAGAAAGCCTGCAAATGTGTGAAAAGACATGAAAATACCCCCACAAGCATCCCAGCATCCTGTTTGTGCTTATAGTTAGCTGCTCTTGAGTCAATGGCAACTCATGTTGACCCCATAAATGAGATATAGACCCCATATCCAATACCATTATGCTCAGGTCCTGCAGGTTCAGGCCTGAGGTATCTCTGACTGCATCTAATATCTGGTGTGCAGTCTTGCTCTCTTTCGACTACCTTCCACTTTTCCTAGCATCACTGCCCTTCTTAATGTTTTCTTAATGTTCTTCAGTAAGCTTGTCTGAGCACTTTCTTTGAATTTTTAAGTAATTGTTTAAGTCTGATATTTTTTACTAGTATTGTATAATGTCATTTGCAGAACTTATTCCTTCCTCCAATCTTCACTCCCCATTCCTCTGTGCCTAAACCTGCTCTGTGTATATTTTCTGCATAAAAAAAGGTAAAGGTAGTCCCTTGACATAAATGTCTAGTCATAACTGACAGTAGGGGGTAGTGCTAATCTCTGTTACTAAGCTGAAGAGCCAATGTTGTCTGAGGACTACTCTGGTGGTCATGTGGCCAGCATGACTACACTGAAGGCTGTTACCTTCCCACAGAAATGGTACCTATCTATCTACTTGCATTTGCATGCTTTCGAACTGCTAGGTTGGCAGAAGCTGGGACTAGTGACAGATGCTCACCCCATCATGCAGCACCCGGGCCTCAAACTGCCAACCTTCTGATCTTCTGATCATCCGAACTGGCATCTTTCACTACTAAGCCACTGCATCCCATACATACAGGTTGAATGAAAACATACAGGTTGAATAAATAGGATGACAGAAAGCAGCCTTGTCCAATGCCCTTTCCGATTTTGTTTCTCCCTATTCTGTTCTTCCTGTCCTAAGTACAGGTTACACATCAGGATAACTAATCAGGACACCCATTTCTTTAAGATTACTCCATAGTTTTTAGATAAGATTCTTAAGAAAGGCAAAATGAAGAAAATGAAAACTAAGAATAGTTTGAAAGAAGATGGACCAGATTAGATACAAAGAGGGTGAGGGAAGTAAAGAACTATGATTATTCAAGAGAATGGTAAAGAGTTTCATAGAAAGATGCAAGAAGCAAGTAACAGATAATTTAGGGCCTAAGCAGACTGCCAGAAATAGTGCACATTAAATTGAGGCACTGCCCTGGCTCAGTGCTAGGGAATCATGAGAACTGTAATTTATTGTGGCACCAGAGCTCTTTGACAGAGAAGGCTCAATGTCCCAGAAAAAAATAGAGTTCCCATGATTCCCTAGCACTGAGCCACGGCAGTGCCTCAATTTAATGTGCACTATTTCTGGCAGTCTGCTTAGGCCTTTAGTTACTTAGAACTAAGAATACGAAATAGGAGTATAAACACAATTGGAACAGAATGTAAGAAAGAATTAGTATAATAGAATAGCTTACAACAGAAAAGGAAAAGAAGGCCAATAAACAATAAAAGATAAACCAGCTAGAATAAGATAAAGAAGGAAGTACAAGGATGAATGATAGGAAGAGTAGAATGTCAAAGTATGAACAAGATAGGTAATTGTAGAGGGAAATAGTAAAGTTGAAGAGGGTGAGTGAATGTAGTAAAGGAAGAGAGGAATTAAGACGGTGAGTGAAAGGGAAGAAGAGTAGATATAAAAGAAAGAAAGGGGATGGATTGATGGGGAAAAGTGAGAGTTGGAGGAAGAGAGGGAAGAAGGAATGAAGGATGAGGCAAAGAAGATGAAAGAATGGAAGTAGAATGGTATAGGTTAAGATGGAGGAAACAGGATATTAGGGAATATATAACTTGTATAGTTAAGAACACTTCCCTAATCCAAGGTTTTGGAATAGTGAGAATCAAATTATGATTTTTTTGTTAAAATGGCTGGTTAAAAAAGAGAATTTTGCAACAAGATGAAGAAACGCTAATATGTTATGAATATGCTATGATGAGTTACTGATTGAACAAATGTATGTATGTTTTAAATTTTAATTAATAAAATTATTTAAAAAAAAAGATTACTCCATAGTTTTTCATGATCTATGCAGTCAAATGTTTTGCTGTAATCTTTAAATCACATGCTGATTTTCTTCTGGAATTCCCTGGTGTGCTCCATTATCCATCGTATGTTTGTGATCCCTACTCCCAAAATACCTTCATTTTCATCTGCAGTGCCTCTCAAAATGGCAATTGTAAGTAATGCAATGTCACTTCCTGTCACCATTTTGAGAGTGACTGCAGAGGGAAATGGAAGTATTTGGGGCTTAATCTAATGGGGTGTGGGCATGGCAGGATATGCAGGAAGGGAAACTGATCTCTCTCTGTGTTGTAGGATCATGGGTTGCAAAGTCAAAGCAAGTAGGAAATTTTAAACAGGAGGAAAGATGACATTATTTGGTGCCACCACCCCAGCTTTCCTTGATCAGCTGCAAACATCAGTCACCAGGGAGGAAAACAAAAGTATATCGCAGTGGTATGTTGCTGGCTGTCTGGCTGGGTGTTGGCTTGCAATTAAGACACATTTGCTTCATGAAAGACTTTCTCTTGATGAAAATGAAAACTACTGGTTTGTTGATTTTGTGATTGAATTTATTTGTGATGCTCCAAAAATGAACTCATGGAATATCTTGAGATGGTAGTCTCGTAGTTTGCAGACAAGTTGTGCTACTTTTGTCCCCTTTGTCATGCTTTGCCCTCCTTGTCTTGATTTATATGCTGCCTGTTCCTCAGGACTCAAAGCGGCTTACAGAAACAGATACAAATTCACACAAATTTAAAAATGTGCTTGAACTATCAATTAAATTAAAAGCATGACAGTTAAAAAGAAAGACAACAAATGCAGACAATACAGGACTTTGTAAAATACCCTTTACCCTGGCATTCAACCTTCTAAGGAAACAAAAAAAGTCTTCATTTGCCTTTGAAAGAAAAGCAAGGTGAGCTCCAATCTAACACACATATGATAAAAATGTCTACTGAGCTTCTGTTGATTCATGGTTTGGGTAGGCACAGCCTGCTATGTGTCTCTGGGTCAAATTGTTCATAACTGTTACTCCCCCAAGTGGTGAAAGTTGTAGGTCAATTTGCCTCACCTGAGTGGTGTCACTAGGGTTAGTGTCACCTGGTGCGGCAACTCGTGGTATCATATGCGTAGGAACAGTATGTCATATAGCCTGGATGTGATCCATACAGGGCTTTATAGGTCACAACCTGCACGTTGAATTGTGCCTGGAAATAGACCAGCAGCCAGGGGAACTGTTTTAACAAGTAAATACATTGTAAGTAGCCCCATTAGCTGCAACCCTTTCTACCAAGTGAAGTTTCTAAATCCTTTTAAAGGTTGCCCCACATAAAGTGCCTTATATTAATCCAGCAGAGGCATATCAGTTGTAACTAAGGCATATGTTAGCTTGGTCAGATAAAGCATCTCCAGGAATAGGCACAGCTGGCACAGTAGCTTTAACTGTGCAAAAGCACACCTGGACACTGCTTCCTGCCTTGCTCACTTTTCACTCTGTAGCCCTGTCCTGTGGTTCCTTCTGGGGAAGAGGAAGAGTTAGTGGCCACCACTGCTGCCATCTCCATTTCTTGGTCCAGTCAGCAGCCCTGCCAGATCCAGAAGGGACTGTCATTTGGCAGCAGCATTCCCACCAGCAGCTACAGCAGACAGATAGCAGAGGTGCTCTGCCCAATGGCCTGGGTATCTTGAGACAGGTGGTAAGTGACCACTCCATTAGGAGTCACTCTCTGATGGTGTCACCCGGTACAGGCTGCACCCCCCGTAATGCCACTGGGTAGGCTATCACTCCATCACAGTTTCTTCAGCATATGCATGCTTGGTCTCCTTCTTCACATGCTAAAGTTTTGACAAGTTCCCTTTTAGACTTCAACTTCCAGAGTCCCCCATACTTTGTAGGCTATAATCCAAACAGGTAGCTTTTCTGAGCATTCGTTTAACGTACAGCCAGCATGTTTTCCAATGACTAAATGGGGCTGTAGTCTTCCTATTTCCTTATGATACCAGAATTACCAGCTTCTGTCTTCTTCAGCTGAGAAGCTGACTTCAATTTCTTCTCTATTTCATCACAAATCCAAAGTCTACAGTACTTCCTTCTGTTTGAATATTTTTGATACAATGAATTTATAATTGGTATGATCCTACCAAACTTTAAAAGCACTTTTAAATCTCCTTCAGACTAACAGTTCTGAAATTCATCCTCAGGATTAACAGGATTATGCCCAGACTTTGTTTTCCTTTTCTTTACAAAAAGCAAGTAGAGCTAAGTACATTGCTGTTTATGTTGTTGCTACCTTATAATGAGGACAAATAAACTAGAATAATGGAGTAAGCCTGTCCAAAAAAGAGCAGGCTAGAAAGGAAATGAGAGTAAGGCATATACTACCGTGCACTCTGATAATGGTACTCTGCAGTAATGTGACTAAGAACAACAGTATTGACTTGTAGTCCATTATGAATCAAGGTGTTAGCCTTATTTTCAAGATTTCATAGTAGCTTTTAGTCCTTTTTAAAAAAATCTTCATTAGGGATTTTAAATGCAAAGGTCTTTGCTTACATTTAAAATACTTTCTCAGTTCTCTGAAGCATCATCACCTTCTGCTAATGGATTTCTGAATGCCATTTTCATTATTATTATTTTCATAAGTCCCTTCACTTTCTTTATCACTATTATCATTGTTAGTATTATACATTTTGCTTGTGCATGTACTGTATGTATATCCTTTAACTATTTACCTCCTTCATTCTTCTTGTTCACCACTAATAGATTAGGAGTGATTTATGTATATAAAAACAAATAATAGCCTAACCCAGTTTGTAGCTGACACCTAAGGGTATTATGAGAATACAGTGACCGTATAGACTTTGTAAAATGAATTGATAGCATAGAAGAGTGATCCATTTATTGCATTTGAGAACTATAGCTACAACAGAAAGGATGCTTTTCTGTATATTGTATGATTGCCAAGGTAGACATTTTAACTATGTGAAATGCAGACCTTGGAAAAAGTTCTCTCCTTCCTCCCTCCCTCCCTTCTTCAGACTACAGTTCTCAAAGTCTACAAACTACAAATCCTAGAATGCTGGTTGGGGGATTCTGGGAGTTGTTTTGGTTAAATGTGTACATGCATTTAATGCATCTTGACTTTACTGTCGTCCCTCCTAACTCGTGGGGGATCCGTTCCAGACCCTCCCTACGAGTTAGGAGACTCACATATATTTAAGCCCCATTGAAATGAATGTGGTGTGCCCCATTCATTTCAATGGCAGTCGCCCCTCCACGGATTGTCAAATCCGCAGACTTGGAGGGGTGATTATACTTCAGAAATGCCAGTGGTTGGGATGGGGAACAAGCTCTTGGAGAGAATACTACACTCATCCCTCCACATTTGCAGCCTTGACTTTTGCAGACTTGATTATTCACGGATTTCATAAATATGTTCTCTCTAGGAATGTCTAGGTCCTCCAGTCCAATTCTATGGCCAACTTTAACCAAAAATCACACTGAAGGACCTAGAGAAAACACTCCATTAGGCATTTGTAGCTTCTCCAGTTCAGTTCTATGGTTAATGGCTGGCAAATGTTGGCCACAGAGTTGCACTGGAAGACCTAAAGATTCATAGAGAGGTATTCTCTCAGGTAAAAACATAGTGTTTTTGTTATTTGTGGTTTTTCAACATTCACGGGGGTCCTGTGCCCCTAACCCCAGTGAATGCAGAGGGATGAGTATATTATAGTTACCAATGGTAGCTTTCCTCCTAAATAGAACAGCACCTGTGTGGGAGGGATATTTTCATGAGGACCATAGTCCAAGGTTAACATGCTCTGATATGTCTATATTTATAACTGGTACACACTATCTAAGCATACACATATTTAATACACTATCCAGTTTAGGTTGCATTAAAGTATCTAGCAGGCCATCCTTTCTATCTGATTGCCTTTCCTTGAAGCTGGGGTTCTGCTTTGTTTTGCAAGGGGGAAGTGGTTTGTAAAAATGTTAATATGCAGACACATATGTAACTCATGTAGTATAACCTTTAGTGTCCTCAGATTGTCAAATGTCAAGAGATGAATTTGACTATAACAACTATTATTTTTTCATCAGAACTATCCATGTAAAGCCTGGCTATTTTGTCCAGACTTGTCTGCATTTGCATTACTGTATCCTGTGCTACAGAAGAGGAAGAAACTGAAAGTTTCTGTGCTAGTATCCATGAGGAAATTGATTACATCCTGGCATATGACATATTGATAACTATAGCTGATTGAATGCAAAAGTAGAAAGCAGAGCAGGGCCAAAAATTGTTGCAGATTTTGGCATAGGATCAAGAAATGAAGCAGAAGAATGACTTATTGAATTGTGTGAGGCCAGCACTGTTCATTGCAAACGCATTCTTCAGGCAACTGAGCATATAGCTGCATACAGGGACATCACCTGATGGTCCATATTGAAATCAAATAGACTACATAATTGGAAGCAGAAGATGGAGAAGTTACATCCTCTCTGCAAAAGCAAGACCAGAAGCAGAATGAGACACAGAACATGAACGGTTAATCTCAAAAATCGGTATAAAGCTAAAAGAGTGCGCCAAATCAATCATAGTGCCGAAATACAATCTGAAGAACTTCCCCATTGAATTTAGAGGCCATATAAAGATTATTTTCCTAATTGACCAGGAGACAGGGGAACTAAATGGAACAGCGCCTGTGTGGGGGGGATATTTTCATGAGGACCATAGTCAAAGACCAAACTCAAAGACATTAATAAGGCAAAAAGACAGGTTTGTTCTTGGGTTAATCTCTGGATGTTATCATACGGGGAGTCACGGGGAGAAAGTGGAAATAAACGGGCATGAGTGGAAGTCTTTAATTTATGGGATTTGTCCCGTTCTGCCTCGTCTGATAACTAAATTCGGATTTAAAAGGGGGTTAATTCAAACGAAAACCTGATCTTTTCATTTTGGGGATTTTTGAGGCTTTGAAAAGATCAGGTTTTCGTTCAAATTAACCCCCTTTTAAATTCAAATTTAGTTATCAGACAAGGCGGAACAGGGCAAATCACATAAATTAAAGTCTTCCGCTCATCCCATTTATTTCCACTTTCTCCCTGCAACTCCCCGTGTGATAACGTCCTCTGTCTAGTATTCTAAATCAGAGAATTGAAAAGTGGCTGCAGGGCCATTTCAGTGATCCCTGGCCCTTAAAATCATTCAGTTTTTTTTTCAGTGAAAGATGTGAATTGTGGCTCATGAGAACCTCCAAGAACTATGAGTCACCATTTAAATCGGTTGCAGGATGCCCACATACTATTTAATATGCAAAAATCCTCATTTTCAAAAGGGGAAATAGATCAGCTACTTCCAGATTTATTTTATTTTCACTTTTTGTCCTTTTATGCAGAAGGTCTTGTGGACAGAAAAATGAACCAGAACCAAGCAAAGTTGCCCATCCCTAAAGCAATGGAATTCTGGTTCTGTCATGTTCAGTCAGTGTAATGAGCTTTCATACCATATGTGGCCACTCCATATCCATCACAATTAATGGAAATTCTGATAGTTGGTGCTGGCTGTAGACTGCATACCACACGCACATTGCTATTGTTTCATTCCTCTCATCTCCCTGGGTGATAGTAAGTTTCAAGGCCAGTTTTTACTGAGTCAGTTTCTTTATGAGGAAAGAAAACTGAAGAGCTACAATAGGGTGATATTGTTTGAAAAGTTGCTTCTTTTAAAAATATATAATTTGAAGTGAATCAGGAAGGCATTCAGATAGGCAGTGCTTTAAAACACAAGTCTTCCCAAAAGCAAATGTATACCATTGCAACTCCCCATAGTTTCTCACCACATTGTCCTAGAAACTCAACTACTCTTTCTCCTGCAGCTAGATTCACACAGAAAAGTATTGATCTCTGGAGCCCTTGCCACACCAGTTTTAACTTTTCCCCTTTTCTCAGCAGGAGAATGTCCACCTCCATTATTCTGAGAACATCAACTGACCATCATTAAGCATTAAGCAAGCAAGTTGATCAAGCTGTACAGAATCCCACAGAGAAAGAAAATGAAAGTTTCCCAGCCCAAGAAAATGGTTGGTCCTACAACCATTATACATCTTTATTTAATGTTTGTAGAATGTGCAATGGAAAAGTCATAATGACTATAATATTATGTTCAACCTTGGGATACATGTTACAAGGACACATTGAGTGTGAAAGTTATTGACCTCACTTAATCCTGACCCTATGGAAGAGTGATCTCCATTTGGTCTTTGCCTCTCTAATGAGACTGCCATTAGGGTGCCATTCAGTGCCTAATGGAATGAAGACGTCCAACCAAATGCAATGAACTGCCATCATTAATATGACAATTATTTTAAAAACTCTACCCTGATTTTTTAACCTTGATCCATCCCAATATATTAATTTAAATCATATTCTAATTACATTCTACTCATAATTACCAGTTAAATTAATTGAGTTGGTAAAGATGACAACTGTCAAAAAAGTATTTTGACATACATGTTATAGTTATTGATGGTGTGACAACCTTCACTGTTAATAAAAATTATGTTGCAATGTTATCAAAGTGCAAGTGGACAGGTATAAATTGCCACTCAATATTTTTTTTGTAGTTCATTTTTACAATTAATATAATAATGGAAAATATAAATGTTGCTGTATGGCACTTGCTTGCTTTATGGTGTCAGTGTCTGTTTAAATGTTGGGGGACTTGCTTAGTTCAAGGAGGCTTGTGAGAGGCTGATTAACCTAAGGATCATATACACTTATGTATAGCAGAACTAACTGCAGGAGGACTTTAAGTTTGGTAAATATAAAGTAATAGTAATTCACAATAGTAATTCAAACAGAAATACCATACAGAGCTAACTGTAATAGAGGTATGGAAATTGGATAATAGAGAATTAGGGTTGTGAGGGGGTAATACTTTTTTAAGGGGGTGGGTGGGTTCTGGGGCTTGTGGATTTATATTGTATGTAATCTTAAATCTTGTTAGCTGTCTCGATTGTACTCAGAGGGGTGGGGTACAAATAACAATAACAATAATAATAATAATAATAATAATAATAATAATAATTGCTAGTCCTGAAAAGGAATCCATGGAAGGTGGAGTGTGACTCCTATGGCATCTGAGGGCAACACAGTGAGCAGAAGTTACATCTGGGGCTGATATTTATACCTGATACCCTAGCCTCAAGGGGTACTTAATGTTTCTACACAAAGTACAAAGAGTTTAGGTGCTTTCTTACAGAATTGACAAAAAGAGCGATCCAGGTTAATTCAGATTTACAAAACAGTGACAGGGTGTAGGACATCTCTAAAATAGATGTATAGGGAAGTTGGCTGGAAGGACAGTGGAGGTAGGTAGGAGAAATGGTTTTACTTGCCTTAGTGCAATGGGACCACCTTTGTGTCCAGTGAAAGAGGATATGTGGAAAGCTTGGGGGGAGGACAAAGCAATCAGCAAACCCATTTAGGCTTTAACTTGGTATTACCTGGGTCCTTCACATGTCTTCAGGTCTACATGTCCTACCCATGGGAAAGCTTTCTGTTATTCATTATGCCCTCTTAAGAACACGCCTGGATCCGAAAAACCCATATACAGTGCAGGGGGTGTCAGGTATGCTAACACACCCCACAACTGAGAGTGTTCTATGGAACTCATTTCACACAGCTCTGATCTTCAGTGCCCTGGAATAAATTGGTTTGTGCATTGTCAGATTGTGAACTCTGTCATCATAGATGATGGTGCAGGATCTCAGCTATTTTTCTTTTTTTAAGGTTTGTGGTTGGGCATGAAGCCTCCTCCTTCTTTCCTGTCAGACACTTTGTTCTTAATAGCTATCTTCAACATCTTTCTCCATCACAGGGATCAAATGATGGTAATATCTCCTCAATCTCTGTCACCAACCTGATTGACCCAATTAAGATAGTGCTCTAGTATTGGTTTTGGATTCCCCATCCCACCCCACAATATGGCTACTACTGTGTTTTCTTGCAGGCATAGCAGAAGACCAAAATCCTCATCTTCCACTTCTGGTGAAGGTCACCAAACTGGGTTGATTTCACTATAAGGCTAGATAATGTTTGATTTACAATAAGCTGAGATTCTTTTTGCTGTTATTTTTATCCTGATCTTATGTCTAACAGTTTTATAAAGCAAATATATAAATCATTCATTTTCAATGTTGTCATGAAAGTTATAATTTAAAGGGGTGATGAGCACTGTGCTTTTTTTATCTCAATGTTAAGTAGTTGACCCAAATTTTATACTGAAAGTACCAGCACAAATTAATTTTCAGGTCCCCCCTGGAACAAAGGGAATGGAGTAAGTACTACAAGACAGTGTGCAAAGTGCAACAAAGTCATAAAAAATAAAAAAAAAGCTGCTATTGCAGAATATTTATTTTGATGTTTTCATTTAAAAATACATGCTTTTTGTGTTTACATATAGTGAGGTGACCTAGCAGTCCTTTAGAAACTACATTGTGATGGAGCAGCAAATGATAGCCAGCTACATAACAAAGAATAAGACAAAGTGGTGGTAGCAGCAAAGTCTGTATGCATAATGAGTGGTTTTATGGCAACACAACAGTGGCAATAGACCTTGACCAACTTGCACCTGCCTTTATGAAATTGGATGTAAACCTTTGTACCTTTATAATTTTGCATCACAATATAAAATAAACATTCTCATTCCCATTCATACCTATTCTGAAGTCAATTATCACTAACTCCAATAAGACAAATTCATTGTCTAACTAACCACATTTTAAAAGGCTACTCAACACTTTTGCTTTTATTTTGAAGGAAAAGAAGACAATTAACTCCAGGGATTTCTAGATAGAATGGATTATCTAGATCTATTTCAATCCAGTTTCAGCCTTGGTCTCTCAGTCCCACCCCCATTGCAAGCACGGTTGGTGAGTACGCGAGAAAGGGCCTTCTCAGTGGCTGCCCCTCAACTCTGGAACTCCCTTCCCAGAGAGGCCAGAATGGCTCCCTCCTTGTTGTCCATCTGTCAGCAGGTTAAAACCTTTTTATTTAGACAGACTTTTAAAACAGAAAGTTTTTAAAGAATGGATTAGGGTGTGCTGTAATTTTTTAACAACTGTTTTTAAGAGCTTTTATCTTTCTTGGTATCATTTTATTATTTTGTTTTGTTATTTGCTTTAATACTGTAATAGTTTAATTCTATTTTAATGCTCACTTTTGATATTTTTTAAAATTGCAAGCCACTTTGAGTGCCAATTTTGGGAAAAGAGTGGGGTACAAATTAATAATAATATAATAAGTAGTGATTGCACTATAAAAGTAAAGGTATTTCCCATTGACAAGGTTGTCAAGCCATGTCTGACCATAGAGGCCAGTGCTCATATCCATTACAAAGCTGAAGAGCTAGTGTCTACTCTGTGACCATGTGACCAGCATGATTGCACAGAATGCTGTTTACCTTCTCACTGAAATGGTACCTATTTATCTACTTGCATTTTCATGCTTTTGAACTGCTAGGTTGGCAGAAGCTGGGACTAGTTATGGAGCTCACCCCATTATGCAGCACCTGGGCCTCGAACTGCCAAACTGCCAATCTTGTAATCAACAGAGTCAGTGTCTTAACCACTTGAGCCACAGCATCCCATGATTGCACTATAAAAAGTAAATAATCCTAATGAAGTTGGTTACTACTTCCCTGTTCATGAAACTTTGACACAAAAGGTCAGCTCGTAAATTGTATAAGAACCTAGAGCAGTGATGGTGAACCTTTAGGTAGTGAGTGCCCAAACTAAAAGGCCTTCTGGCCCTCCGGGGGTGGGACTTCTTCCCCTCACCCTCCCAGGACTTCAGCTGCCACTCCAGAGACAGCAGAACGCCTGGGGAAAAGGGGAGAAGAAGAAGAACAGGTACACACCTGTTCCTCCTCCTTCCCCTACACCATCCCTCGCCTTCAGCTGCCTTCGAAGAGGCAGCTGAAGGCCAGGGAGGGTCTGGAAGAAAGAGAAACAGGCACATGTCTCTTCCTCCTCCTCCCTGCCCGCCACATGCCAGGAAAAATGGCTTTGTGTGCAATCTTTGGCACACGTGCCCTAGGTTCATCATCACAGATTAGAGTATATATGTCCCTATATCCAGCATAGTGTAGTGGTTTGAACATTAGATTATGACTCTGGAGACCAGGGTTTGAGTCCAGCTTGGCCATATAAACCCATTGGGTGACCTTGGGCAAGTCATATTCTCTCTGTCTCAGTGAATGGCAATGGCAAACTCCTTCTGAGGAAACTTGCTAATGGCAATGGCAAACTCCTTCTGAAGAAACTTGATAGGGTCGCCATAAGTGAGGAAAAACTTAAAGGCACACAACAAAATTCCAGTCCAAGGGGCATTGCAGACCAGCCTAAAGGGCCAGCCTGGGGATGGAGTTGGGGCAGGGCAACCACACACTGGCTACCCCAACTCCATTCCAATGCTGTCCTGACTCCGCTCGCCTGTTTGCACAGTACATGGCATCAGGACACCCTCCTGGCGCAGTGTGTATACACATTGTGCTGAAAGGGCACGGAAGAGCAGCAGAGCTGGCTCTTAGGGTGACCTTTTGCCACCTCCAAAAGGAGCGGCATTTGCCTGCTCTTTGGGGGGCAACAAAAAGGAGGATCGGGGCCATGGCGTGGCAGTCTGTAGAGACCCCAAGTTTAGAAAAACTCCATATTAGCTAACTCTGCAATTGGCAGATACACAAGATAAGCAATAATTCTGTTTGATTAAAACCACAGATTGCAGCATTACTGGGGTCCTTGTATTCAGGCCTGTGAGGGGGATGTAGTGGTCAGGGTCCCCACATTATTTCTCCCAAGGACCAGCTAATAGGCTATTGAATTAAGGGCCTCGGCAGACGGCTTATTGAGCCATCTCCGAGGCAAGGAAGAGGAGGGGCAGCTGCACGCACGACGCCCCTTCCTCTTCCCGAGGTCATCCTCGGAGCCGCCGGCCCTCTGCACGTCCGGCGCTCCGGGGACAACCTCCCGCCGCAGCGACCACACGCGCTGCGGCGGAAAAGTCAGTGAAAGTGCGCCCGATGCTTTTAGGGCGCACTTTCACTGACTTCTGAAAGGAGCGCTATTTTTGCGCTCATTTCAGAGGCGCCGACGGTGCGCCGCGGTGCGACTGCTCCAGTCCCGCGGCACACCGTCGCAGGGCGTCTTGGACGCCCTCGTCTGCTTCCCCCCTAAACTGGACTGGATTAAAGGCTGATGCACATAGCCCGTAAGGGGAAGCTCTGGGCCACCCCTGGGAGTAGTGGAATGGGGCCATGGCAACCATACGCCATGGCCCTGATCCTCCTTTTTGCTGCCCCCAAAAGAGCAGGCAAATGCCGCTCCTTTTGGGGGCAACAAAAAGCCACCCTTTGAGCTGCCGTCAGTATCCTGATGCTGTGTGCCATGTGGATGGGCGCGTGGCATTGGGGCAGAGTTGGGGTGGCCAGGTTGCCCTGCCCCAACTCCACCCCTAGGCCGGCCTAAAGTGCCAGTCTGTATTGCCTCAAGTTGATTTTCAGTCTGGTTCAGCTTAGGAACTTAAAAGTGTTCCCCACAAGTGGCCAGTGCTCAATTAGCTTCAGTTTTCTTCACCTTCCCTTCCTCCCCCCCCCCCCCCCCCGGTTCAGATTGGCACACAGGGTTAAATGTTCAATGGGCATTTTGGACAATATCCACTGCATCAACTGTTTTGTTCCTAATTTATCTTTGTCACAACAATGAGAATGGTGTTTTGTTCCTGGGCTAAATCAACTGTATGTGGAGGAGCAGGGTCTGTAAGCCCATTTCTCCCCTTAAGGATCTTACCAGTGAACATTGACAAGGGAAAGCCTAACTCAGGAATTGTCAGAGTTAGTTACAGGTAGCAGGAAGAACCGCACAGAGCACACATGAGGAGCTTTCTATAAATGTCCCTCAATTGTCCAGATTTGGCAGGGGCAATACAGATTAATTCTCTGCCTTCCCATTTTTTCAGCTGCTTTTTTAAAAGGTCTGTTTTTCTCCCCTCCTCCAGCTTTCCCCTTTCATTCTGTCTTACTTCATTTGCTTCATACTGAGGGCCTATACAGATGGGCAAAAAGAAGTGCTTTCAGGATGACTTGAAGATCCTTTTTTCTGCTTCTTCCACAAAGATGCGCACCTTTGCATGTGTGTGTATGCAGTGACACTGGTGCACCAGAAAAAGGGCGCTGAAGATCTAAAACAACCGTATAAATGCACTGCCGCACGTGCAGCGGAAATTGAGTCAGCGATCCAGAGCATGTGCCCTACGATGCAGGATTCAATTTAAAGTGCCCTATGCTTCCAGGTGTGGATGAACCGGTGCAGGTGCACTTTAATATTAGAACCCTAACCCTAATTGTAACCCTACACATGCACCCTAGCAACTGTTCTGTATTATGACAATAAATTCATTCTGTTGCATATACGCTTGCTGTCAGAATGTACAGTAGTTTGCATGAAAGAGGCTTTTGTGACCTCTTCTGCACAGGACCTGCACACCACTTCTTGGCATGCTGGGGGGGGGGCTCCTGGAGTAACGCTTGTCCGTGTGTCCTGTTGACCATGTCCCTTGCATGACCACCAGCTACATGTATCAAGTCTGTCCACACAAACTTCCCTTGCATATACCTCTCCCCTCCCCCCGATCTGTGTGGGACATGTTTTGTGGAGAACGCTAGAGTAGAGTTTTTTTTCAGTTGACAAACTCATTCCTTCACCCCAAGGATGACATAACCAGACAGTGGCACCTGTCTACAGCACCCACTCCTTGGGGGAAGCTGAGGTCTGTGAGTCCTTGCATGATATGTGGGTGTATGACAGGTCTTGCACAGGTGCACAGGCATGCCGAACTTCACCTTTGTACAGAGAAAATGACAGACTGTATGCCACCCTATGACATGTTCTATGCACGTGTGCAGGGATGCTGAACTTCAGTCAACTTTGTACATAGAGAGTGACAGACTGTATGCCAGCCTATGATGTGTTCTGTGCAGGTGTGCAGGGCTGTGTCCCATTAAAGCAACCACTGAGAGTCTGAGAAAATAAAAAATAAAGCAGTGTGGTTGATGGGACTTCAATACAGCTTCAGAAAAGCTATATTGACTGCCCCACAGTGCAATTTTTCCATCCCCATTTAGGGCATCCTCGGGGCAGGCGGTGCGGTTGCTGCAGCTTAGAAAAAAGACAGCTTCAGGTCACCTTTTCCTACCCATCTGCATCATCCCTGAGTTCAAAGTGCAAAAGTAGTTTGCATTCAGTTAAATAAACAAGTGGGACAGGATAGGAGGGGATGGAATCCTGCCCTTCCCTGTAGGCTCAGGCAAAAGCAAACTGCTGCAGCCTCTTCTAACTGGTCTGTTATACCTCATTAGTAACTTTTGTCATCTTGACCAGAGTCTGAAGTTGCTTGGCCACATGTCCCAGTTTGCATCTGTGAAATGATGGACAGTATACACATATTGCGATCTTATGGCATCCCTGTCACACTACAGTGTTATATTGTGTTGTGCCTGCAGAACTACAAAACCATATTGTGTTTGTGGCTAAGGCCTGGACATGGTGTGATCATAGTCTTGGACAAAATAGCAGAGAAGCCAGAGAATTATATGTATTAGACAGCACCTGGACAGCAAAGGCTATGTGTGTGTAATAAACTAGTCAAGGTTGCAGGGAGCTGAACAGATAAGAAGAACAGCTCATCATGTGTTAGTCTTGTGAGAGTCTGGTCTAAGTCTCTGAGGGAGTTTCACTTTTGTCCGTGAGCTCTGGGTTTGCTGTAAATAGTATGTTGCTCTTCTGCCTTTTGTTGGGATCAAATCTACTTTGGGGGATTTATAATTAGCTCAAATATGCGAGAGTGAAATGCCCAACTCTGTTTCACGAGACCTAACCAGGTGTATACGGGAGTCCTAAGGAATCTAGCAGGGGAGGACGCTGAGATGGACCAAACTCCAATTAAAGTCTAACAATATTTATTAAAACAATAAGCAAACATCCAAATAAGGCACACACACACACACTAAAAGGGATAAGCGGGAGAGAGTGGGGAGAGCAGAAAGGGAGACCAGGGTATGAGGGATATACTTACGCCCGAGAGACTCCTCCGGACTCCTGGCAGCAAATGCAGATGAATTCAGTGGAAGGACACGACAGGCAAGAAGGGGGGGGGGGTCACGGGAACTATCTCAGAGTGCAGACCAACATAGGTTCAGCATGCGCTTCCAAGGTAGCACGTGGACTGCCAGGATCCAGGGTTTTTTATAGGGAATTTCTGCCTTCTAGCCATAAGCCTAACAATGGAGGGCAAAGGCCTTAACGAGCTTATCGTTGTGTATCTAAAGATGAGCATAGTCTAGACCAGGGGTAGGCAACCTAAGGCCCAGGGGCCGGATGTGGCCCCCCCAAGGCCTTTGGACCGGCCCCAGACTGGTCTTGCCGCTGCCGCCACCGTCCACCATGATGATATTGATTATTGTTGCTATTACTTGTTCTTGGGGTTTTCTTGACAAAATCTCCACAGGGGGTTTGCCATGGCTTTTCTGGGGCTGAGGGAGTGTGCATGCTTTTTTTTTTTAATTTTTAATTTTTTAAAAATTTTTAATTTTTTAAATTTTTTAATTTTAATTTTAATTTTAATTTATTTATTTATTTATTGGTGCTTCGGCCCCCCAATTGTCTGAGGGCCAGCAACCCGGCCCCTGGCTCAAAAAGGTTGCCTACCCCTGGTCTAGACAATGAGATTGGTTTCAAGGCAATCAGGAGGAGGATGCTAGTAGAATAAGGTGTGATCAAATCCAATCGCTGTCTCATCTGGTGTGAGACTCCAACCAAATAAACTTAATAGGAATTTCCCGGGGGCAACTCCCAAACCTGCCTGTCCAGGAAATCTCTAGTGGTCTTGAGCAACTTCAGCAGTGCTGACATGACCTTATATTCAGGGGGTTATGGCTGCCATCTCCCAAGGGTTAGGCTGGGGTCATAGGGAACTCCACATGCTTCTAAAATGCCAGGAAAAATGGAGCACATTGTATTGTATATGATATTGTATTGTATTGTTTATGTTTATATGTTATATCTTAGAGTATGTATGTCTTGATTGTTGATTATTGGTGTATTTTAATCTGTAAAACTAATAAAAATTAATTTAAAAAACAAAACAGGAGGTGACCTGAAAGATGACTTCCAGGCAACCTCCTGTGGTAAAAATATTCATTTTATTAATTTTATTTGTATCCTGCCTTTATCTTAATATGGGACCCAAAGTGGCTTGCAATGTAAGTTAAAACAAAGTAGCATGAAAAACTTAAAATGAAATTTTAAGGGGCAAAATTCCATGAATACCCCCACACCCAGGGGGTATTTGAGGGCATTTTGAACAAGAGTGAGACTTTCTGAGGGTTCCTTGGGGGGGTTCAACATGGCCTTCAGGCCTATCCATGCATAGAGATGGGCCTGCATGAGATGATACTGACTCCCATATGCCTCAAAGTGTTTGTGTAAGCTCACTCGCAAATGAAGTATTCACTTGTAGTTGAAGAAGCCCTATGAACAAAGGACTCCTTGTACTTTGCCCAACTTTCTACAATTCTCTGTCCCTAAGCCATGGGTGGAGCTTTGGCAGCAAAACTGCAATCTTAAGCATGGATGGTGGTTGGTAGAATGCTTATCTTTTCTAGACTTAGGGGCTAAACAGACAGCCCCTTGCTGGATCAGGGCTGCAGCAACCGCACGCTGCTGCCCCGATCTGGCACTTTGCCACTCTAAAAAGAGCTGGTAAATGTCATTATTTTTTTAGATCATGAAAAAGCTGCCCTTGCTGCTGCAGCAGCGACTTTTCCACACTCCTTTGGCACAGCGTGTCTGAACGCTATGCCAAGGGAGAACCCTAATACTGCCTGCTGTGTGGTAGGCCACACGGCGTGACGGTGGCATCTGGGCAAAGTCGGGGTAGCCTGCGTGAAGTCATCATGCCCCAACTCTACCCCCAGGCCAGCCCTTTTGGCTAGTCTGTACAGGGCCATACTATACATCTGCACAACACAATTACAGCAATTTGATACCGTTTTTATTGTCATGGCTTCATCAGAATTCAAGAAGCTTGTTATTTACAATTCTCTGTTAGACAGCTTTAGTGCAGAGGGTTCTCTGACAAAGGGCCTAAGCAGACTGCCAGAAATAGTGCACATTAAATTGAGGCACTGCCCTGGCTCAGTGCTAGGGAATCATGGGAACTGTAATTTTTTCTGGGACATTGAGCCTTCTCTGTCAGAGAGCTCTGGTGCCACAATAAATTACAGTTCCCATGACTCCCTAGCACTGAGCCAGGGCAGTGCCTCAATTTAATGTGCACTATTTCTGACAGTCTGCTTAGGCCCAAAGTATTCTAAGCACCTTACCAAAGTATAAACCCCCAGAATTCTACAATGTAGCCATAACAACTAAACATAGAGCACTCTGCTGTAACTGTGTACTGTAGACACATTCTTGGCTTTAAGTCTACTTGACTAGTTACTCTGTTGTCTACTGGCTTTTCCCACATGTGGAGAAAATGTGACCTGTACCTTGAGGGGGGGGCACATATTTTGCCTTCAAATGCCACCTAGGAAGCACAGGGACAATTTTGCCTTGTTTTCCCCCCATCTCTGGGCAATTTTGGCCCAGGAGATACCTTCTTTTCCAACAAGAGTGATGGAGAAGCTGACCTCTGGGTGACTTCCTAACACAACCCAAACATAAAATGGGCAAAATTGTTCCTTGCTTCCATATGCCCAGAGGCATGTCCTTCACTTTTCACAGATGAAAACCAGAACACATAGCTAAATAACTTTAGAGTATGGTCAAGATGTTAAAAGGTTATTGAGGAAGAATACACAAACTAGGAGAGGATGCTACAGTTTGCATTTGCCTGAGCCTACTGGGAAGGGCAAGATTCTACCCCTTCCTCTCCTTTCCTCCCTGGCTTGTTGAGTTAACTGAGTGCAAACTCAGTGCAAACTCCTTTTATCCTTGGAATTCATTTTGCAGTAACTGAAGTAAGCCAAGAACTGCTGAGGAAAGTGAAAGGAGGAGATTGAAAACAGGACATTTTAAAAGCAGCTGAAAAATGGGATGACAGAGGTTTAATTGAGACTGTCCCTGCCAAATCAGAACAATTGGATGGTATGAAGCAGGTATTTGGGGACAAAAAAAACAACACATTTCAGCAGTAGTGTCATGGGGGGGTGCAGGGGTGCGGACCGCACTGGGTGACACCCTGCGGGTGCTGTTTCAACTGTGTAGCTGCTGCTTTGGCACATGCGGTCAGTGTTCCGCCTCTTGTGGGTGCTCCTCTGGGCTGCACGGGCACTCCTTGGCCCCACGCGGTTGCCCCTAGGGACTCTGTGGGTGCCGCTTGGGGGCATGTTGAAACCCTGCCGGAAGTTTGGGGCCAGAAGCCCTGCCCCCAGAAGTCCCGCGCCTTGCACTGGGTGTCACTGAGGGTGGAAACATGACTGCATTTGAGGGGGGTTGGCGGTACCCCTCTGAGGTTTCCTGGCATACCAGTGTGGTCCACTGTGACATTTTGCACTGCTTTAGGACTTTGCTTTTGAGTTTCTCATTGCCTTGGATCCTGCTGGCATAGACCTTGGATCCCAGAACTTCAAAATGTTAGTGCAAATATCTCCCTAATTACTTTAAAATTTTAAAGTACAGCATTAATTACTTTAAAAATTATATGTTAATATCGACTGTAATTTGCAGTAGATGTTATGCATTAGCAGCACGTTACTGAGGTTTGACTCAGAGTGTTCCCAGTGGTCTGACTCAGTATAAGACAGCTTCCTATGTGCCTATTTTAGACAGAATTGCACAAGAGAGGAACTCTGCCTCTTTATGTGCAAGCAATACACTGGTGCTTCCTGCTCAGTTGCTCCAGCTTTTAGGGTCAGTGTAAACAAAACACAGAGCTTTTCCACTTAGAGAACCATATCAACAAAGGCATTTAAAAAAAAAATCTGTTTTGTCTCCAACAAATACTGGAGCTTTCCTCTGGCTTGTTGGGAGGGATACAACCAGTGAGGGAAATTGCCTTTGGTCCCATGACACTATAAACAAGCAAAGGTCTGCCTTTCCAAAAGGCAAAATAGAAAGAAGATTAAAAATCAAGAAACAATGTTCTTTCTCTCTGTGTGTCTCTGTCTTATTCTTTCTTTGTCACATCTATTGTTGCTGTTGCTGTGTGCTTCAAGTCATTTCCAGTTTATGGTGACCCAAAGGTGAACATATCATGGGATTGAGAATGTATGATTCACCCAAGGTCATCTGATGGGTTTCCATGACCAGTGTGAGCCAATATTTATCTTTCTAGAAGAGCAGTGGGGACTGTATAGCTCTTTAGATGTTGTATAACTGCAGCTCCCAGCAATTTTCACCATTTTGCTTAGGACTGATGGGAGTTTTACTCCAACACCTACATCTGGAATGCCACATCATTCCTACCCTTGCTGTGGTATGTGTGAATATGTAGATGTGTATGTGTGTGTGTGTGTGTGTGTGTATATATATATATATATATATATATATACATATATATATATATATATATACATATATATATATACATACACACACACACACACACACACACATATACGACGCATAAAAAAGGACACATAAACAGACAAAAAACTGTAGATGAGGTTTTAACTTCTTGCTTCCAAGACAGCAGAAGCTGGTTTTTGCAAATTGGAAATCCCGCTATAAGAAAAGAAATGATTTGGCACTGCTGTTATCCATAAATAGCTTTCTTTGATTGTGTTTACACATGCCAATGAGTAGATCGAGGTTAGGGCAGACCTGAGAGCTCATCACAGCCTGCAAGCCCCCATGCCCACCACGGCCTTCATCCTGTCCTGGCAGCTCTTGTTTAATCAGCTTTGGCTTTGAAAAGAACTATTCACTACTGCATTTCTGTACTGTTAGAAAATCCATAAAACTACTGTCGTGTCTGGAAAATGTAGAGTACAACTTGTTATCTTTTGTCTTGGAATAAAGGCTGAACATGGACACTGGCTCTTCTGTTGCAGAGCTGTAGTGTTTTAAATGCTCTCATTCAAAAATAAAATAGGTGTTTGCCAAGGTTATTGTAATAAAAAGCTTCTTGTGCTGTTCTGTTATTATCTTGGCATTTCTATCACTTGGTATTATAACAAATGTCTAAAAGACCTAGATGCCTTCATATGCTCTTCACTACTTACTCAACCATCAGTCAGTAGATCAATAGTAGTTACATTTTGGCTTTAAAGTTCTGTCTGACTAGAAGAATGTCACAATAGCTGGTTGCTCAGAACCAGAATACGTCTCAATCAATATGAGCCTTTTCATCTTTTCAAATCTGGTACATTGTGGGAGGTGAGCTTTTGTAGATTAGCCCAACTTCACATTTCATCAAGAGGAAACATAATCTGAGGGCAAGGAGCTTGGTCTTTTTTGTTATAGTCCCAGCTCTCTCTGAAGTTCTCTCTGAAGTTCACCCTTAGCCCCATTCTTCCTAAAATTTAGAAAAAATTCCTGACAATTCTTGTCTCACATAACTTATAGCTGCCTCTCTTCAGTGTGAAGCAGATTGTATCTAGCTTAGTTTACTTTATCTATTGGTTTAACATAATTTTATTATCTGGTAATGAATAATTTTAAAGATATTTGCTTGTATGTGACTTTTCTTTTTCAGTGTAAATATTAGCAGAGCTAAACTGGAAAGCACATATTCACAGTGAAAGAATGGAAGGAGGCAAATTCCACTTGCTGTGTGATGGTCCCAAAACTTTTATTTCTTAAAAAGCCCAATGTTTATTTCTTACAAAAGAAATATTTCTTTTATAAGAAATAAAAATTTCTGGACCATCACACAGCATGTAGAACTTTTATCTCCTTCTCTTCTTACATTTGCAGACTCATGGCTTCCTTGATTGAGTCTATCCATCTGGAATCTGGTCTTCCTCTTTTATCACTGCCTTCTACTTTGTCTAGCACAAAGCTCATACCTTTTCATGATATGGCCAAAGTAAGACAGTTTCAATTTAGTCATTTTGGTTTCTAGGAAAAGTTCAGACTTGATTTGCTCTAGGAGCCATTGATTTGACTTTTTAGCAGTCCACAATATCTGTAGAACTCTTTTCCATCAACACATTTCAAATGAGATGATTTTGTTGCTATCAGCTTTCCTCACTGTCCAGGTCTCATATCCATACATAGTGATGGGAAATACAATGGCATGGGCAATTCTAAATTTAGTATTCAGTTAGTATCTTTCCACCTCAAGATCTTGTCTAGTTCTTCCATAGCTGCCCTTCCAAGTCCTTCCAAGTACAGTGGGTACTAGGGCCAGTTTAATTTTAATTCAATATATATTTGTTAAGGTAGAACGGGGTAGGCAACCTTTCCCATTTAAGGGCTGAGGGACTTCAGCTCCCAGAAGCCTCAGCCATATTGGCCAATAGTCCCATGTTGGCCAATAGCTCCTGGGATTCTGGGAGCGGAAGTCCCTCGGCCCTTAAAGGGGAAAGGTTGCCTACCCCTGACTGGTAGAAGGTAGAAGGTACTGATAAAAGAAGAAGATTACATTCCACATAAATTCCCAGTCTAGCAAGAGGGCTCAAGGCCATAGTAGAAAGTTCAGTTAAACCATCACGTCTTTATAGAATACCACTAAATAATATATTCACTATTAGAAAATAAATATTGTTATTATTTTAATGGGACTTTCAACCAAATATTGCAGTGTGGAGTGCTCCATGCCTTCTTTCAGGACACTCCATTCCATCCCACCACCCCTAGGTCTGTTTGTTTTTTTATCTTCTCTGCCACCTCCAAACAGACATAGCATCCAGTGGCCACTGAGTATGTTCAATTCTGATATGGCCATAACCTGAATGACCGATATTTTCTTGTGCTCCAACAGCATCTCAAAACTTGCCATTTGAAAGAAAGATTTAGCTAACTGGTGTAAGACTTCATGCTTTCAATGCTGCAGGGTCAGTCCCTTGCATCTCCATGGAGCAATGGGTAAATTCCTGTCTGAAAACCCAGATAGCCACTGCCACTCAATGTAGTAGACCGTAGAGAGGTAGATAGACCAAAGGTTAAGTATAAGGCAGCATCTTGTGCCTTATGGTATGACTGCTTGATCTTGCTATACTTATAACAAAAAGGGAAGGGGAAATTGGGAGTAAGTCAAGAGCTATGCATTAAACTAGTGGTTGTCTCCTACAGATACATTGGACTTTAGTTCTCAGAATCCTTGATCATTGACCAAGCTGTATGGGCCTTCTGGGAATCTGAAGGACATTGCCACACAAGTCCCCTTCTCGAGACAATCAGAGCAGTTAAAAAAATGGAAACATACTGGTTTCAGAGCAGCCATTAATTCATGTCTTTGCAATTGTACAACTGAGGCAGAGACTGCCATTGCACTCTCTTCCAAACTCCCCCTTTATCCCACTTCCCTGCTCTAAGCTCTACTCAGTATGCCTTACCAGGGCTGGGGGTGGGTAATTTTTTAAAATTTTCACTTTTTCACACAATTACAGAGTTCTGCTAATGCAATTTAAGTTATTTTAAAAAAAAGAGAGAGAGATTTTTAAAAAAGAGAATCAGTCTGCTTGGGAATAGCAAGTGGGAGGGGGGACAGGGAAGAGAAGAGGACACTGACACCATGTGACTGCCAATATTGCAACTATCCTGGCAGGATTGTTGTGAACCTGCAGACTTGTGAGATTGGGATGTCATTGACAGTTTTCCCCTGTCAATGAAAAGGGATGCCCTAACCACATTTTGGAAACACAATGGTTATGGATCAGAGGTGGCATTGTGCCATAAGTATTGCCAAAGGCACTTTTTTCCACCAGTAATTATGGTTTAAAAGTTGTGTGTAGTAACCTCCTAAAACACCTGGGGAACCAAAGTTATTTTTTAAAATAAAGTTTATTGAATATATAAAAAGCATTACACATACCACATACATACATCACACCACACACAACACATTTACCACATACATATAACACCTAGTACCAGTTATATATTATTTCACCTAAAAAAAGAAAATCACTATATTCATCTCTACACACTCACTCTTAATCTAACCCTTCCTTTAACTCCCTTCCTTTCATTTCCTTCCTATCCCTCAATATCTCATGCATCTCATTTCCTCTCTTATTTTCCTTCCTTCCTTCCTTCCTTCCTTCCTTCCTTCCTTCCCTCCCTCCCTCCCTCCCTCCCTCTCTCTTTTTCCTGGGCAACCAAAATTTGAGAACCACTGTACTAAGCTACGTTTGAGCAGATAATTAGAATTTATTTATTTACTTTATTTATATGCTGCCTTTCTTCCAGGCCAGGACCCAAGCCAGCTTCCATAAGAACACATTAAAAACAGAAAAGGTCTAGAGTGTCTCGGTTATAGGACATGAGAATTCCCTTTCTGAACTCTGAAAGGAAAATGACCTTATCAATGAGATCATGGATACAGATAAGGGAAATTTCCCATCTGTGGAAAAGTTTTTCTAAGAGTTTGGAGTACAAAGGACATCAAAGTTATACTCAATCATGTGAGATTTAGAAAGTAGGTTAGAATCCTATTCAGATATGACTGGAGTGAAGAGCCTTTACAGATATAATGACATTTTGAGTCTGTGCATTTAGCTTTCTCTCTGAGATAATGTATCTTTTTCCAGCTCCTAATTCAAGAATGAATGTTGTGCAATGGTTAGAGCAGCAGACACAACTGAGGAGGTCCAGGTTCAATGCACCGCTCAAACAAAAGACTCATTTGGTGGACTTCAACCAATTACCTTTTCTCAGCCCTCAAAGGGCTGTTGTATGAATAAATGGGGTGTGAATATCTATTTATGATGCTTGAACTTCTTATAAGAAAGGTAGGGTGCACATTTTTCAATGGTCTGCTTCAAATTTGCGTTATGTAAATTTAAGCATGTTTGGTTCTCTAAAGGAAGTACTGTATGCTGGTATATGCACCCTTTTAATTGTGAATTTCATGAATAATATTAATTGTGCTGGCCTGGATATATATGTTTTAAAACATTACATACTGGATGAATACTGCACTTTCCTCCTTCTTTTGTCCTCCAATCAAGGTTGTAATTTCTTTACATAGACAGTCAAACCCCCAACAGAGGGAGTGGCTGATTTGTGGAAAAATCATTTTAATGTTTGTAATCAAATAGTAAAGTTTAAAAAAGCAGATTCCATATTATTAGATTCTGCTACTTTAATCATAGATGTTCTTTCATGATGAATGTGTTTTGATTAGTTCATTTTCAAGGCAGATAGACAGACCTACAACCCATATTCCTTCTCATATATTGTGCTGGAGCTATTATTTGTCTCTGATTGATTTGATGGAAAATTTGCATCTGTTCAAAATGTGTTCGTGAAGTTAATTATGTACTCGAATAGTTCTTGCCATTTTATTCTTTGTGGTGTTTCATATTAAGGCATGTTTGTCCATGTGCAATTATATCTTCCCACACTCATGCAGAAGCATACAGAATCTACCTGCCTATGCAAATTAGACATGCTCCATATTTATTCTATTTGCAGTACAGTGCCTCAAGCATTACCCTTAGGATGATTCATGATCTTGATCCATAAATGCATTTATATAGTTGGATAGCCTACCTACTTTTGTATTTATATCCCACCAGCATGGCACAGCTTAGTGTTAAGAGTGGCTTACAAAATGACAAATAGGAAAATATCAATATCATTCCTTTCAATAACTAAAAATGTTTAAATCACACTAGGATGCAATTATTCTAATTGAATTGGAAGCAATTTCCATTGATAGAGTTGTTATTGTTTCTTTATTGCCTCTGTGTGTGTGTGTGTGTGTGTCTATTATTTACAATGATTTGGATCTAAGGTTCTAAGGGTGGCTTTTTGCTGCCCCCAAAAGGAGTGGCACTTTTGGGGGCAGCAAAAAGGAGGATCAGGGCCACAGCATGTGGTTGCCGCGCTCCTGACCTGGTGCTCCCAGGGGCGGCCCAGAGCTGCCCCTTACAGGCTGTGTGCATTGGTCCTTAGCCTAAAAGTTGACTATTTTGTCTGGATCCAAATCGTTCTTCGATGGGCAGCAGGTTTTCCCTACCCTTAGGGAGAGTGAGGCAGCAGCTGCAGTCAGCTGATTTTGGAAGTCATGAAAGATTGACCTTTGCATTTTTGCTGCAAAGGAGCAAGAGGTGCTTCTGGGATTTTTGGCCTCAGGTTCCAGATTAATGTTGCATTCCAGACATCTATGATTATCAAACAGTTCTGTTTGTGTGTATTATCTAATTCTTTATTTCTTCTTCCTTTGCAGTTGGTGTATATACTTTAAATGCATCTGACAATATCAGGATGCCACCCACTTCTAATTTTAAGCTGGCTCAGGTAAACCAGTTTGTATCCTTATGCAATAATCTTCTATGTCTCATTTTCCTTGACTCATGCTTGTCTCATTCCATGTACCTATAACATGTGTAGTACAGCTCTGGATTTTCTTTTTGGTTTTAAGTGTGCATGTTGCATGGTTTTCCTTCTTATTTAGATCTGTTGTGCCCTTGACCACATCTCTGCTTGTACTTGCCCTCTGTTCTGCTCTTCTAGCTGTTAGTGTCTTGTCCTTCTCTCGCCTGTTCTGTCTTGGATTGTCTCATCCTTGGGTTTTCTTAGTGAAAGGTAATCACAGCAAGATTCACCATTGCTTCCTTCTGTGCAGTGGTGACGTGCGTTAGCGATGGTTACACTATTTTGGTATTGAGGAGAACCTCCATCAGCTACTGAAGCAGCTATTCCTACTGCTGCTGCCCAGTAGTTGCCACCTTGGGATATTTCTTTCCCTTCTTATCTTCTCTCTAATTAAGCCTCCCCCAATTTCTTTCTTTCCATTTTCAACCTGTCCTCCTCCATGGCATCCTTCTGGCAGCCCTCCTGCTCCTGCTCCTGCTCCTGCTCCTTGTGTTCCTCCAGCCCTATGGCCATGATAGTCAGTGGTGATGGGGACAGTGACGCTCCTGTGGCCCTCCTGCTACTGCTACTGCTGCTGCTCTTCCTCCATCCCTGTAGTTAAATGGCTTAATGTTTAATGTGCCCCTAAGATGTGACCAAACTTGTTAGCATATTTCTAACACAGTAGAAAAATGAAATCTGTCCTTTAGCTGTCCATGAGCAGATATGTGAACAGTGAACCAAGATTCCTTTCAGAAAGTAATTCACTTTTACAAATTGAATCAATGGGTGTGCTCTCTTCCCCCATTTCCAAATCCTTCTTTTCCCTACCACAATTTAAAAAGGAAGCTATTGAAATACAGTTGAGACAGGTAATTAAAAAGTTACTGATCCTCCAAATATTGTTTGTTCGGTAACTACAGACTTAAAACACCTTACAGATTGAATCACTAGCCTATAATGCCTTTGAATGAAAGTGATAGACTCCACGCTGCTACACATTGATTCTTTATAGACAGTGTTGCTTAAACATTATCAGTCTAGTCTGTCTCCAGTACTGAAGATCAATATATCACATAAATTTGCTACAAATGACTTGCTAACTCCCACATTAATACAAAGCCTGCCTTTTACTGCTATCCATTCACAAATGTTGATTTTTAAAATAATTTGCTACCTTAACTGGCACAGTGAAGAATTCACAGCTGCAGGATTATAGATCTAGAAATTGCTAGGACTGTCCCTCTTACTCTTTTCCCTTCTATATATGGGAAAGACAGAAATGTCCCTATTCATGCCTGCTCAGAGGTCAGTTCCAGTGAATTCAATAGGTAACTGTCTTGCAATCCTATGCATTTTTTCTCAGGAAATTACCACATGAGGCCTGAGCCCTATTCTCACCACAATTGTATCAGTTAATGAAAACCAAAACATCAATGTAGGTTGTTGTTGTTGTGACCTGACAACCCTACATAGAATTCTGAGGGTTGGAATGAACACAAGATAGTGTCTACATAATTG
Organism: Phrynosoma blainvillii; assembly: GCA_026167975.1. Classification (NCBI taxonomy): domain Eukaryota; kingdom Metazoa; phylum Chordata; class Lepidosauria; order Squamata; family Phrynosomatidae; genus Phrynosoma; species Phrynosoma blainvillii. Next base: position 87,596,953 of record JANUYF010000003.1, on the reverse strand, counting down.
TATAAATTTCAAGACTGCCGTATAGATTATTGATAGTTAGGGTCTCCCTGTATGCCTTGATCCTACAAGTTCATCTTCCTTAAACCGAGCAAAAACTGTGTTTAATGGACAAACATGGAAAAATATCAGTTGTTGCTAGGATGTGCAACAATTTGGTTCTCTTTCATAGTCATTTTGATGCTGTTGCCCAACCCCTGTCCTGATCCCAACTCTCTAAGTATTGTAATGCTAGCTCTGTGGGTTGATCTCACACCTTTAATAATTAGTATCCTGCCATCTTACCGGTGCATCATGTCACAAATTCAGCAGGTCACAATGAGACATGTTTTGGCCTTTGGCTGAGTCAGCCACTCCATAATGATTAATGTCTGTGTAATGTTTTATTTTACCTAGTTCTACTCCCATTTTTAAAATGTTAAATCCCATTATAGTACACCTCATGGCCTCAGAGAAAACATTCCCATGCCTTTTTGCCATTCACTCACTCATTCTGCTAGTATATTGGTGAATGGGCGTCTATTGTTTCATTAGGGTTCTTTTAGTGCAGGTATGGGCAATAAGCCAGTGTGGTATAGTGGTTTGAGCCTTGAACTATGACTCTGTATACCAGGGTTCGAATCCTGGCTCAGCCATGAAAACCCACTAGGTGACTCCCTCTGAACAAAACTTGCCAAGAAAACCCAATGATAGGTTCACTTCAAGATCACCACAAGCCAGAAACAACTTGAAGGAACACAACAAGAAAAATAACAACAACATGGGCAAAAATGTAGTGTTGAAGCCACATATTTACCAAGGCTGTTTAGGGTATTGTTTAATCTCTTCAAACTCCCTGGAACTTAGAAAAGGGTGAATTATCTCACCCAGAACAGAAATGCTCAGGAACAGCAAAACATCTTTTAAATAGGTTGCACACCCTGATGCAATGTTTGGCCTAAAATCAACATAGCTATTTTTCAAAACCAGGAATGGATTTCTGGCCATGCTGATTTTGGCAGTCCATGTGCCCCACCCAAGGGTTCTGGGGCAGAAAATAGCTCCTCAGACCTGCTGAAGTTGCCTACTCCTGTTTTAGATTATTCTCAAGGATTTGCTTACTTTAAATATATATATACTAAAAATGCTCAGGATCTGATCTGTGCCTGAGTTTTGCCAAAATATTATCAGCTAGAGAGCCTATGTGGCATAGTAGTTTGGGCATTGGATCATGACCCTGGACCATGACCAGGGTTCGATTCCTGACTTGGCCAGTGGGTGACCTTTGGCAAGTCATGTGCTCTCAACCTCAGGGGAAGTCAATGACAAATCTCCTCTGAACAAATCTTGCCAAGAAAACCCCATAATAGACTTGCCTTAGGGTTGCCATAAGTCAGACACAACTTGAAGGCACACAGCAACAGCAATTTTTTTTGTTCTGCTGGCTTGGCAAGTTCTAGGATTTCATTTTCACACAACACGCCACTTGGATTTAACCAGTGGTTTTCCCCCATGGCAGTACAGAAGCTTTGGCATGTGAAAACAAATCTTGGTTCCTGTGGGTGAAGAGTTATATCTTGATGCTTCCTATTCTGATTTGGGTGCCCTGGGGGCAGGGAGTCATTTGATGTGGGTGGATATGTGTACTTTTCTCTGGGTGCTTCCTAGCTGGAGAAATTTGGTTTGTAGAAATTTGGTTTCCTTTTATTAGCTATACTATGTTAGCAAAAGTGCATTTTTCTGAATTTTGGAGTGTGTGATATTCCACATAACCCCAGATGTACCCTGTAGTGAACCCCAAAAGCCACCTGGGCAATGGCACGCAAGTCATACAAAGGTCACTTGGAAGACACCATCTCAAAGCTAGACAGATAGTGTGGGAGTTGCAAATGGACCATCATCACCTCCATAATCAGAAGAATGGGCGATAATTGCCTAGATGTCTCACCTGATCGGCCAGCTAATGACTTAATCTTTTCCCCATTCACCTTGAATATTGCCAGACCGGATTACCTATCCCATACAGTCTCACACCTTTACCCTGCAGCTAGTTTTAGTCCTTAAAAACCCCTAGATTTTCCCCCTCAGTGTTACCAGTTTGGAGTTCATGGGGACATTATGTCACTGAGGTCTCTAGTCTAGTTACTGGCACTTCCGTTCAAACCAACACTCTCGGAACGGCTGTGTCCCACACTACTTCACCCAATTGGATCCTGGGGAAAGCCTCATCTGTAGTAAGTATCACCCGTAATTGTGCCTCAACATCTTTTCCAAGCTACCCCTGATTTCCTGAGCCTTGAATGAGTGTGTGTATATAAGTGAATTGCTGTGTGATTTTCCCCTTTAATAAATAATACTTTAATTGGATAATTTTGTCTCTGCCTCAATTCTTAGATCCGCCAGACTCTTGGTATACAAGTGAGAGATAGTTTCGCAGGGTCCTTGTAGCCGACCCCCTCTCAATTTGAGCTAAATAAAATTCCCCATACTAGACTTTTGGCTACAACTAGTAATCACAGGAACATGTGGAAACAAGCTCCCACAACTCATGTAAATATTTGAAATTATGCATTTCAAGAAAGTAAATGACAATTCTAGACAACATATGGGTACTGTGATTTACACATTGATTTTATCTTATTATTTATTGTCTATTTATTGTCTTTACTTCTTGTACTTTTTTAAACAAATAAAGATTATTTTAAAAAACATAGAAGCACAATCAAAAGAAGCAGATAACATTTTCAGTTCTGTTCATTACTTGCTCCTTTTTATCCTTTTGTGCAAATGTCATTATACATTAGGCCTTTTTAATACATTGTGTAAAGCACACAATAACAACAACAGCAGCAACAACAAAGTCCTTCATATACTCAGAGGGCACACTCTGACCCCCTGACCAGCTCTCCCCACCTGGTCTGCCTCCTGCACCAAGAAAAGTGGCTGCCTTTCCAGGGCCTCATTCACACTACATAATAAACTGGTTTTCAAACTGGAGTAAACTGGTTTAAACGGCCCTTGTTCACACTTGTGCCAAATTTCTGGTGCAGTTTGCAGGGGGTCAGCACTAAATCCAGTTAAACTGGTTCTTCCAAATTTGTGGCATTCCCTGTATCTTTTAAAATGAATTGATTCAGTACAAGTGTAAATGCAGTTGTCGATTGGATTCAGTTTCTTGTGTCGTGGTCACCCCTGTGATGCAACTCCATTATGAATCAATCCTATTGATGAGTGTGAATGTGAAGTGATTAAATCGAAACAGGCAGATTCGATCGTGGTGTGAATAGTATGAACATCTATTCGATGCTGAATCGCTCCATTGATTCAAAACAACCCAACTTAAAAATCGGTTTATTATGGGGTCATTCCCACTTACAGTTACACTGGTTAGTGAATTGTGTTGACACCTGATGTCTGATTTGATAGAGATACTTAGTTCATACTATGGAAGTGAATCATGCCATTATTCCATGTAGTTCCCACTTTTGAAGGGGCTCCATCCTTCTCTCCTCAATGCAGTGGGACCTCAATGACTAAGGGATGCTGAGGGATGTGAGCAATGAGCTCTGGAGTCCCCCAGGAGGGAAAGGGAAAGGGAAAGGGAAAGGAAAGGGAAAGGGAAAGAAGCCTATATCGCCTGCCTCCCCCAGAAATGACTGCAACCTCCTGCTCTGCTCCAGGGGGCCTCCCACCCACCACAGGCTCTGCGTCAAGGCCACCGCATCTGGCTTTCCCCCCATGCCCTCTCAGGTGTACCGGACCTGACGGAGGCCCTCCAATGTGTCCCCTCCATTCTCGGGTGGCAAATGGCAGTGCAGTGCATCCCAGAGGGCTTCAAATGCCCAACAAGTTTCCACCAACTAGAGGGAATGGGGGAGGAGGAGGAGGAGGAAAAGGAGAGGAAAAGGGGAGGGGGAAGAGGAAGAT